>JAKSZT010053767.1:14261619-14292865 GCA_026826555.1 Tolypeutes matacus
GAAAGAAAGAAAGAAAGAAAGAAAGAAAGAAAGAAAGAAAGAAAGAAAGAAAGGAAGGAAGGAAGAAAACGAAAACTTGGTGTAGTATTACATGAAGAAAGAATGAATGTTTGAAAAGCAAATAACAATTGTTCATTATAAATTACCTTCTTCCTAACTGAATAGATATTAATGAAAACTAATGTACACATGGAGAGTACATGCATACTGCTTTCTCTCTGAGCAAAGTTCTGATTCCTAATCCTCCTCTTAAAGCAACAGGCTATATTGCAGGAGCCACAAAGTTAAAATGACCTCTACTCTTTTGTATCATCTGCACATTCTATAATCATCTGGGTGGCATTCCATGATTCATATCCTAGTATCCCTAAGCAAATTTCAGATAGGTTGGGGAATCTGGCATCTTCTTGTCTGTCAATGTATCCTGAGAACTCTACAGTGCTTGTTAGTGAGGAGTAGCAAATCATATTTCTATCCCTGGGTACTTTCTTTCTCATTGTATCCCCATTTGCCTATATGCTCATGGCTCTGTCACCCTCTGTGCTTGCAGCTCCATCTTTGCACTTTGCCTTTTTCTGCCTTTTTCTTTTCTTGAATGTTACCACATGTTTGCTGATGAGTAGCTCTATTAATCTATTTCCTACCTTTAGAAATTTGGGAGTCCAAAAATCTTCTTTCATGTCATCCAGTGACCCTTTCAGTCCAAATTGTACTGTTTCTGCTCCTGTAACATTCTCAAAAACCTTTTGGGCCTCTAGTATATGACAAGGAAATCCCTATCATTAAACCAGAGGATTCCCCACAGACCCTGCCTTGATAAATCTTATCTAGTCATGGATTCTGTTGAGAGAGTTGATTGGATCCATGAATTACACACCTCATTTCTTCACCAAAGTGTTGTCCAGTTATACCCTTGGCCTTCTCTCACTTTCTCAACAGTGAATTTCTTAATTTTAGCATCTTTTGTAATCTGGTTAGGATGAGAAACTCTCAAAACATCAAGTACTGGTTTCTTTTTGCTCAGCAATTCCTTTTTTCCTCAATTATGTCTTTGCTCTTACATTTTACTATAAGCAGCAAGGAGAAATCAGGCTGCACCTTTAATTATTTGCTTGGGTATTTCCTCAGCTAAACACTGAAGTTAATTGTTTACAAGTTCTGCTTTACTTCCAACAGTAAGATCCAACTCAGCTAAGTTTCTGCCACTTGATAACAAAGATTGTCTTTCTTCCTGTTTCCAATAATGTGTTCCTCATTTCCTTCTGAGACTTTATAAGAAGCATCTTTATCACTGCTATTTTCACCAACTGTCTCTCCATGGTAATCTAGGTTTTTTTTTCTGTCATATGCCTCAAAATTCCTCCAGACTCTACCCAATGTTTAATCCCAAAGCCACTTCCACATTTTTAGATATGCGTTACAGTGCACACCACTCTTGATCCCTGTATTACTTTCCTAAGGCTGCCAGAGCAAATTATCACAAACATGGTGGCCTAAAACAACTGAAATTCATTCTCTCACCATTGGAGGACAGAATTCTGATCTCAAGATGTAAGCAGAGTCATGCTCACTCTGAAGGCTCTAGAGAGAATCCTTCCTTGCTTCTTCCAGATTCTGGTAACTACAATTTTTCCTTGGCCTATGGCAGAATACTTTCTGTTTCTTTCTTCATCTATTGTGCTTTTCTCTTGTATCCGTTTTCTCCTATTATTTCTCTTTAAAGGACACTTGTTGTTGGAGTTAGAGCACACTCTTATCCAGGATGACCTCATCTTGAGATCCCTACCTTAATTACATTTTCAAATACCCTTTTTCCAAATAATGTCATATTCTGAAGTTCCAGGTGGAAATATCTTTTGGGGGCTACAATTCAACCCACTAAATATATCACTATTTTCCTGTTTTCCTTAACACTCCCACATTATGTTTCTTATAATATGAATTGATTCACATGCAGCCAAAGCCAGTAGTTTTGTTATCACTCTTTTTCTTTTTCTTTTTTTTTTTTTCTTTTACCGGGAGGTCCCAGGGATCGAACCCAGGCCCCTTCGTATGGGAGACTGATGCCCAACCACTTGAGCCACATCTGCCCCCTGCTATCACTCTTGATTGCTTACTCTTCCCTAGGCATCTTATCCAAGAAGTATTTACCAAGAACTATAAAGTATAAAACCAAGGAGTTCCTTTGATAATTACTACCACTGTTATATATATTACATAATCTGTGCCCGTTTAAGTTCAAAAGAATGTGGCAGAGAAAAACTTGAAGCTATGCTAAAATTTCTTGTTTTAAACTCATGATTGCAAACATCAAGGGTATTTAAACTATCTGACATACAGACAGAAAGTTGCTAGCCCACTCATTGTACCATTCCTTTATCCCATTATTTTATACTGACTTCCCTCCCTTAAAGCCACAAGAGGCTATTCCATTGTCATTCATTCAATGACTTTCCTTCCTACTTATTGAAAAAAATGAAACCATAAGAATCTGCAGGCTCTGACAACCATAACTATCTGGTTACTAGCATGGATAAGCACATTCTTTGCCTTATTACCTATGATCTTGATGAAGTGTTCATTAATGTGGTGAAAAAATATTTCTACTTGTGCACCAGAGACTCTCTTCTCTTGCCTACCTGAAGGCATTTCTTTAGGAATCTTCTCTGCTATTTGCTACATCAAATTTTCATTTCTACTACATCATTTCCACAAGCATATAACATATAATCTTCTCTTGAGGACATCCTTGTGGCAATTACTGTCCATTTTTAGCTCCACTAGGCAGCAAAACTAGTTCATTGATTATACACTCTAACTCCAATCCTTCTCCTATGCTCTCTTAAAAAAACAATCTACTTCATCACTCTACATAAACTGCACTTGTCAAGGACAACAATAACCTCTATTTTGGAAAATCCAATAGTCAATTTCTAGTTCACATAGTGTTTGAGCTAAAAGCAGCATTTGACATTGTTGAACACTCCCTCCTCCTTGATCCATTTCTCCACTTTGCTTCACTTCATCTGAGAGGTCAGTCCTTTTCAGGCTCTTTATGGTTCCACCTCCATGTCTCTCAGTTCTTTAAAATTCTCTTATATTTTCTACATCTGTACTTTTTTCTGACCAGCAAATGCAATAAAGCATTTCCATTAATTTTTTTGTGAATACTTAGGTCTAACTGAAATGTCTAAAATGATATAAATATAAAGAGTTATTTAAAAAATGAAAATTTATCTAGGTTAACATAGAATTTAAAAACTCAATGTTATTTTAGAAAAGGCATTTCTGTTACTTTCTGTCATTGCCCTAAATAATAAGTTGAATTTGCAAAGTGTTACTCATGGAATTATTCAAAGTTGTTCCATTAACATATTAAAGTCCTTCAATAAAATATATACTATGATTGAAATGCAGGACTATTTCTTGTATAAACTGAATTGAGTGAATAAGACTGAATTTATGTTTCCATGTCTTGCTTTTATTATCACATTGATGCCTGTTTTTCCGAGCTTCTCCATCAATTAGAACATTAAGTGAGTGGGAAACACATTTTAATTTTACTCACTTATAATGTGCTTTCTTTGTATGCCACCAGTAATCAATTATTTGACATTAACATGCTTTTATTTTTTAAATTCATTACATTGTGATATCTGTATTTGAAGATGAAACATTATAATATGTACTCAACTCTTCTTGCTTCATAAATTCTTTAAAGATATAATCCACCTATGAAAATTTTAAGTCAGCCATTCTATTGTTAATGCCAACAACAAGTCACTAGGAAAATCCTGAAATAGTCTACTTTACAATACAATTTCATATATTTATTGGATCTAATAACAACTCTCCACTAGTCAAGAGCTCATTCCCTGGTAAAATAGTTTCCATTCACAAGACTATTTAGGGAAATGTAAAATAATTTAGCCACTTTGAGATAATAGTTCTCTAGGCTAACATTCTGTGAAAGTGATTGCATTAAGATATTTGACTTTTTTTTTTCATATTCTTTATTTGTAAGATCTAACCTATAACTCTTGTTCTTTCAGATATTTTTCATATGGTATAGAAGCCTAATACTTTCCAAGGCTTTGTAGCTCTTGCATAGGGTACTTTTGCAGGAATATTCCCATGACTGACTTACTGGTGGTGTATGATGGGTGATTCAACAGAATATAATTTATACATGTCAGCGGGCAAAGCTCTGAGCCAATCTCACCATGCCACATTCCCCCTGCCTTTTTTTTCACTTTTTTTTTTTTACTTTTTAAAAGATACTTCAATTACATAAATGTTGCAAAGAATATATAGGGGGTTCCCATCTGCTCCACTCCCCATACCTCCCACATTTTCCCACATTAGCAATATCATTCATCAGTGTGGTACATTCATGGCAATTGATAAACACATTTTGGAGCATTGCCACTAAGCATGGATTATAGTTTACATTGTAGTTTACAATCTCTCCCATTTGACTCTGTAGGTTATGGCCAGATATATAATGGCCTGTATTTGTCATTGTAATGTCATTCATAATGATTACTAAATCCTGAAAATGACCCCCTATTTTACCTGTTTTTCCCTCTCCCTAACCCCAGAACACCCATGGGTCCCTGCCTCCACAACAATGGTATTTCTTCCATTCATAAAATCACAATAAGTCTAGAATACTAGTAAGTTTATTTTAGTCTATAGTTCATTTCCCAATCCTGAGGACTTTAGGATGGTGATGGATACTCCACCATTAATTGCAGGGGGGCTTTGATTCCATACATCCAATGGATGGGACTCTCTTGCTTGCAGTTGTAGGCACTCTTGGTTCCTTGGATGTTGTTTGTCCATCCTCTCCTCCCTGTTACTTGTCCTAGTGAGCTGGAGAGGAGGTGTTGCAACTCCGTTGAGATTCAGGCCTCAGCTGGCACATGGACAGCCCATAGATTTAAGTCTCTTCGGTGTATACCTACCAACTCTAGTACTAATATAGGTTCAAATAGAAGGACAGAAGAGTCATGCATAGGGAAACCACTGCTAAGTCTAACTTAGTCACACTGGGGAGCATAAGCCGAACTCAGAATATAAAAGCAATAACTTCCCCCCAGAATGGGACATGTCTCCCGGGGATGATCCTCCCTGGTACTGAAGGATTGTTGCCAAGTACCAACAAGCAATGCATCTGGAAAAAAACAAAACAACAAAAAAAACACACATTAAAAAAAAAAAAAAAAAAAAAACGCTTTGGCCTAGAGGGGGAGAAGCTAAAAACAAAGGAGTTTGTATGGTTAAGAGACTTTAAAGTGAGTTGGGAGGCCATCCCAGAAGTAGCACTTATGCACATCTCAACAGGATCTCATTGACTGTCATAGCAGATACAATCCCAAATAGTGAAGCTCTTCAGGGATATGGAGACATGCAGACACCATAGTCAGGGCAGACAGCTCAGGAATCTGTCCCTTTCATAATGGGCCCCCTGCTTTTTAAAGGTAAGTACCAGCAGGGAAACCCTAGATATCCTTAATCTTTTAATGTTGAGGTGTTTCTTGCCACTGTCTTTATTATTTTCCCATTTCCTAAATGATCTCAACTAGCCCCACATCTTTATTATATGTACTGACAGATTTCCAAATTTATATCTTCTGCCCAGACATTTTTCTGGAACCACAGATTCAATTATCAACTTGCCCACTTGACATCATATCTAGAAAGTGTAACAGATATCCAAATTGATTCTATGCAAATCGAAACTTGTTTTCTGCTGAAAATGTGCTTCACATGCAGCCTTATCAATCTCTGTTGGGATCTACAGTTTTCCCTTTGCCCAAGCACCAGGAGCCATCCTCGACTCTTCTCTTTTTTTACCATTCTCCCAATACATCAAAAACCCTGTTGATTCTAACTTAAAAATATATTTATTATCTGATCACTTTTTGCTACCTCAGATCTGGTCAAGTTACTTTTGAGCTTCTACCTATGCACTCTTATAGTTCTCAAAATAGAAAGTGATTCTTTTAAAACACCAGTTTGATTATGTCATCCCTATGCACAAAACCGCAATGATTCCCTACTGCACTCAGAATATAAGCTAAAGTTTATACTGTGGCCAACAAGGCTTAATAGTGTCTTCCTCAACCCTACTTCTCTCACCTACTCTCATCTTTGTCTTTCACTGGGTCACTCTGCTCCAAGCACACCAGCCTCCTTTCCTTCCTACAATATGCAAGGCAAACATCTGCCTTAAGGCCTTGCTCTGGCTGTTTATTCTTTTTACCATAGCACTTGTGGCTTTAAAACAGAATATGTAACACATGTGTTTATTAAATTAATTTTATTTCAGTGGGATATGAGCTCTGTTAAGACAGGTGTCTTTGTCTTCTTTTCACATATGTATCCAAATTGCTGAAAATTAATAAATACTTGTGGAATGATTAAATGGATTATGACATTCTAAAGTAACATTGTCTGTCTAATATTTCCTCACTCCAAAAAAATTATATACTTTGAGGCTGTGGTGATAGTTACAAAATGAAGATCTGAGTATATTATACCTTTCCTTAAAACTCTTTAATTTCTTTCATTGAATATCTGTGCTGGCCAAAATTCTGGATACATTTGTTTTTGTTATGTTCTTACTACTTAGCACAGTTATCCTATATATGTACATACTTAATATTTCCTGACAATAGTGCATATAAATGAATCAATATATTAAAAAAGAAACAGATGATCACATGAGTCTCCCTTGCTTTACCACATCTTAAATAGGCATATAATCTTATAACTTGCAAGAAAATGCTAAAGTTATTTTATTCTTATGTATTGGGCTAAAAATATGTAATGGTCCAGCAGCTAATTTACTGCATTTATACAAATAGAATGTGTTGAATAATTTCAGTTATTCAAAGGAGGATATTGATTTTTACATATATTTAAAATTTTGTTGTTTTACAAATAAAATGTTCTTATTGGAGGTATGTAACAAATTTAACATATATACAAAATTTATTTCATTTCTTTATTTATTATATGTTGTGTAGTAGTGAACACAATTGGAACATCACTGAAATTTCACCTCTAATTTCCATTTAAGTTTTTAACAAAACTTTAAAGTATTCATTAAAAATGTTTTCTTTTCAAATATAAGTCGCTTTTTATGTGGCTTTTGTGTTAGTTTAGGCAATATTGTATAGTGAGTACAAACATGGACTCTAGAGTCAGACTGCCTGGTTTGATTCTGTTATTTACCAGCTCTGTGACATTGGGTAATCATGAAATCTCTATGCCATAGCTATCCACAAAATGAGGGTGATAATAGCCCCTTCTTCGTAGAGTTGACATTGGTACTGAATGCATTAATGTATAACACATAGGAAGTACAACATGAGTGTTGGTTATTATTAGTATTGTCTGTGTTTCAATTAGAGTTATCTATTAGCTTTGGGTATGGCAGGGAAGGAGTAGTGAAATATTAATCTCATGCACATACTTCAAGATGTCTTTAAATAATAAATGCTTGTTGCCACACCATTTTCAGCCTGGTGAATACTTACCCTCATAAGTATTCTTGAACACCCTTAAAAAGAGCAATGAATCAATGTCATTGGAAAAGAAATAGTCACTTAAAACTTGGAATCTGTTTCTGAGCCCATTTCTGCACAAGCCCTGAGCAATAAGTTAACCAAACTGAGATTCTCCTTCAATTCTGAAAGCAGATGCCATCAAGGTACAGAATATAATTTCTGACACCTAAGCCAGACACTGTACCTTCATGTCTCTGCTGCTGTTGAAAAGACCTAGGATTATGACCTCACCAGGTGGCTTCTAGTAGAAGGAGTCATGGCACCGTTAGTACAATCTCTACATCAAGGAATCTCTAAAAGCCAAGTGGGCCTTAGCTCTGAGAAATTTACTGTCACAGATTAAAAAAAAAGAGTACTGAGTTCATTATTTTGACTGCTTTACTTCTAAACTAGTGCTTATGGTAAAATCAAAGGAAAGGAGATGAAGTGACTAAATTTCAGAGGTGAGAGGAAAAGGGAAGGACGTTGACTAAAACGCAAAAACAATTATATATTATCAGACCAATAAGAAGGAAAAGAGAAGATGAAGACTTAAAATTGGAGGATGCAAAGAGTGTTTTGTATTTTTGTTTGTTTCAGAGAGGAATGCAGATTAAGAGGGAAGCACAGGAATAGCTGCCAGATATATTGAAAAATGAATGAAAGTTAAAATAGTATTTTAAAACTTGTGGTTTTAACTATTTGGATACATTTTGAAACTTTCTCAGAATATATATAAAGGACCACAGTATTTTAACATGAATTTGGATTTTCACATTTGCTTTACTTAATTATTTGATAATAAATGATTTATTTTCTTGATATCTTGTTTGCAGATGGTTTAGTTCATCTCATAATTCAGCTAATGACACTTTATCATCATCCATCAGTTCAGGATCCTTCTCAGGTTTCATTTATGTGCTTAATTACTTATTTATTTTAACCATATCACTGACTTTCATTCACAGTTTACCCAGATACCACCACAAAAAGATGTTCATCTTTGACTATCCTTCGGAAACAAGTGGTGCTGTTCTATACACACACTTTCAATAATATAAACCAATATCTATAGGTTATAAAATCTCTGGCAAATGACTGTATCTCCCTAATCTATTGCAGACTCATGTATTTCTTTTTTATTGGAGAAGTTGTGGGTTTTTGGAACAGTCATGCATGAAACACACCACCACCAGTGATGATTAGGCTAATGTGTCAACTCAGCCAGGTAATGGTATCCAGTTGTTTAGTCAAGCAAGCACGGGGCTAATTGTAATATAAAGGCATTTCATGGACTTTAATCATCAGTGAATAATTGCATAAATGGCTGTTTGCATCTACAATCAACTGAGGAGATTGCTGTCAGCAGTAAGTGACATCCTATCCAATCAGTTAAACGTCTTAAAAGGAGAAGTTATTTGAGTTTAGAGAGAGAATTTCCATCTTTACTTTAGATAGTCAGAGTTTCCTGAAGAATTCAATGAGTGCTTTCATTTGAGTCCCTTGCATGCAGCTTGCCCTACAGAACTTGGACTTGGGCATCCACGTGGTCATGTGAGACAATTTTATAAATCTCATACTACTTACAGGTATCTCCTATTGGTTCTGTTTCCCAGAGAACCCTAACTAATATACACCTTGTTTTGGTGTGGAACATTTGTTTCACTTGATGATAGCACATTTTTATAACTGTCCTATTAATTAACGTCCACAGACTCATATTTTTGTAATATAACAAATAATAAATTAGAAATATTTAAAAAGAAGGCAAAAATACAAACCTTTAGTTATTAGATACAATTGACATGAAAATACGTTTTAATAAATACAATTAAAAAATATAACATATGAAAAAACAACTAAAATTAAACATGTTTTTATTGAAAATGAAATTATGAGTGAAATATCAACTCCCCATATTACATGCTATAGCAGTTTGATATTGTTTATAAATTCCAAAAATAGATACTGGATTATGTTTGTAAACTGCTCTGTCCCTTCAGGCATGTTAGATTATATTGGATTCAGAGGTTTCACTTTTCCTTGATTAAATAATGATTAAGGCTTTGATTGGGCCATGTCAGTAGGATGTTGCATCCCTACCCCCTTGGTGGGTGAAGACACACAGAGAAACCACACCACAGAGAAGGGAGGTTGGAGTTCTGAGCTGGAGTCCAGGAAGTATGCACACAGAAAAGCAAAGCAGCTGAGGCCAGAGAGAAACAAACACCAGGAAGAGAGAAACCCAGGAAGCCTAAGCCCTTGCAGATGTCAGCAGCCATCTTGCTCCATCACTTGGCAACAGACTTTGGTGAAGGAAGTAACCTATGCTTTATGGTCTGGTAACTGTAAACTTCTACCCCAAACAAATACCCTTTATAAAAGACAACAGATTTCTGGTATTTTGCATCAGTATCCCTTTGGCTGACTAGTACACATGCTGTAGTAAGTTGAATTGCATTCCCCCTAAACACATGGTTTTTACTCATATGCTGCATCCCTTTTGAACCCATTGTAAATACTACCTTTGAAGATATTAAGATGTGGCCAAATGAAAAAAAAGTGGTGGCTATTTATCCATATTACTGGGCGCCTAAAAAGTGAAGAAATTGAAAGATAGAGTCAGAGAAACGTGAAAGGAACCAGAAGCGGGGCATCAGCAGAAACCAAAAGAGCCAAGGAAAGGTGACTGGTACTACCAAGTGAGGAGAGGCAGAGATAAGAGCCATGGAATCCCAAAGACTGCCGGCAGCCAGCAGAATCAACAGAATCCTACAGCCTTGAAAGAAAGCAAATTTTGCTGCTCTTGATTGTGGACTTCAATGCTCTGTGAAAAAAACAAAATTTCAAAACAATGAGCCAATCAATGCATTTTGTGTTATTGGTGATTACAGCTAGGTAAACTAAGACTCATGCCTATACACATACTTGGAAAGAAGAACATGTATGTCAGTTCCTTGATAGTTTCCCTGTCTTTTTGTATTTCTCTTTTTAATTTTTCATATAAATTTATTCTTTGTATTTTTTTATTTCTAAGATGAACTTTTCTTGTCCAGTTCCTTTTCTGAGTTTGTCCATTTCTATTCTTAGTATTAAAATTATCCTTGGTGATTTTATAAGTTTAAATGCTTATTAAAATGCTTATACCCATTAAATATGTGTCCCAGAGACTTAAATCTTCTGGGTGTTCATATGCTGGTGGAGCCCTAATCTCAGCAGAGTTGCAGCCAGCACCTACTTTCCTGTTCACTGTACTCACCCAAGAAATCTAACAAAAGGATGATGATGGACAATTTCCATTCCCCGAAAAAAGAGAGTATCTACAACTGCAAGCAAGACAGTTCCATCCATCTGCCCCATGAGATCTAAACCCTCTCTCAAACAGAAACAGAATGGGCATCATCATCCTCAAATCTTCAAGATTAAGGAATGAGCAAACATAAGGGGGAATGCAACTATGGACTAAAGTAGACTTATTATTATTCTAGTAATGGAAGGACTTGTAACCGTTATATAAATGCAGGGGTCACCAGAGGTTCTGAGGGAAGGGAGAGAGAAGTACAGATGTAACATGGGGCACTTTTGGAACATTGGAATTGTTCTGCATGACATTGCAATGACAGATACAGAGCATTATACATTTTGTCAAAACCTATAAAATTGTGTGGTTCAAAGTATAGATGCATAATATAAACTATAGACCATAGTTAGTAGCAATGCTCCAATATATGTTCATCAATTGTAACAAATGTACCACACTAATGAAAGATGTTGTTAATTTGGGAAAGTGTGGGAGGGAAAGGGTGGGGTATATGGGAATCACCATTATTTTCTATGTAACATTTATGTAATCTAAAGCTTCTTTAAAAATAAAAAGAAATATCTAATCCCCTAAAATATGATTATTAAAGATATTTAATTCAGTGTTGAGTGTTGTATTGCTATTGTCTTTTCCTCATGGTTAGTTTTTTTGAGGCTAGGGAAGAAACTTTTCATTAGCTATAATATTATGTTTTGCATTTTTTGTTTTCTTCTTGTAGTAGATTAGTATGCAGTGTGTTTGATTTTTATTTCTGTTTCTATGTATTTTGGGAACAGTCTTTCATGCCCAAGTATGCCACTTTTGGTCAGAATAGTAAAGTACAATTCAAGGGGGATCGTTTGACCTGTCTTGTTTCTCTTTTTCTTCCCTGTAGGATGCTCAATTTTTCCCTCTTTGTGCCTTCTTTCCCTTCACACTTTAATGCTATTGTTTTTATATTTATGTGAATATTTCCCACAATCAAGGCTTCTATAAAGTTGCCACCTTCATTAAGGCTCAATTTCAAACCCATTTCTCTGTACTACCATCACAGATATTTATCCACTTTTTTACATAAATTCTGAGTTTTGTCCTCCTAATTTGTACTTATTCTGTCTTTCTTTCCTCCTCTCCCCCAAGTTTCTTTAGCCTTCCTTTCCCTTTATAATGACTTGCAGTGACAGCAGGATATCTGTTGGAATTTGGTGGTTATTACTCCACAGATAATTTGGTGATTTTTATTTTTTTATTTTTGATAAGTATTGTCTTTCTCCTAATAAGATTGAAGCCATAAGTTATAAATGGACTTATTTGTGCTACTCTTGAATTTATATTTTGTTCGGGTTAATATGTGGAGATATTTTTATTTAAACAGTTACCACTATCCTCCAGAAATTGTTTTCAACACTCTGTATGTCAAATTTAAAGTTTTAATGTGACAAAAGAGATTACTTCTTAATTATTGAATTATTGAATCTAGGTTAATTGAAGGCAACACCACTCAGAAGAGATTGTGTAAGTATTTATAAACTATGTTTTTGTTTTTGTTTTACTTTATTTCAAATTCAAAAAAACAAGATAACAGAAAAAGGCAGCTCAACAAGTTATGGAAGTATTCCTCCTAAAAAAGTTTTTTCCAGGCACTTTCATCTCATCTAATTCCAACTAATTACTCAGTTGTTCCTCTAGTGTTCAGAAAGATACACAAAAGAACACAGATTACTTAAATGACACAGTCAAGGTCTGCTTATTAATGAAAAAAACTGAAGAGGAAAAATGCTTAATCATATATTTATCTCTCACAGAATCAGAACCCATATTCTTTTATTAGCTTTAGAATTAATATAGTACCAACATTGCTTTTGCTACAAAAACATTACAATCTTGTTGTTGATTATAGTCTGTAAATACATTATTTATATTTTTCTCATCGATCAACACTTTCCTAACACCTTATAGTAGAAGAATATTCCTGTATCTACATTAAGCACAATCCTCATCTACTGCCAAACTCATTGTTATACATTCCCTATATTATTCCCCAGCTCTCCTCCAACTTACAATAATCTCCCTAGACTACACTTTTCAGACACAATCACATCCATAAATCAACAGTGTTTTTTATATTCACTATTATGTGTTACCATCAAGTCCATCTATTACTGCATGTTTACATTTGACCTTATTAAACATTCTACATACATACAGCATCTTTTCCCCCTTCTCATCCCACATTCCATCTCCCACCAATCTACACTTCAAAGTCCAACTCCAGAAATCAACTCATTGTATTTAGTTCATACCAGTAAGACCATACAATAATTGTCGTTTTGTGTCCAGCTTATTTCACTCAATATAATATCTTCAAGTTTCCTCCATGTTGTCATGTACTTCCCTAATTGATTTCTTCTTACAGTTGGATAATATACCATTGTATGACTATACCACATATTGTTTATCGATTCATTGGTAGATGGACACTTAGGTTGTTTCTATCTTTTAGCAAGAAATAGCATTTATTTCTGCTCTAACCATTATTATTTGTTTCCTTCTGCTTTCTTTGGGTTTGGTTTGCTGTTCTTTGTCTACTTTCTCCATGTGTGCAGTTAGGTCTTTGATTTTAGCTTTTTCTTCTCCTATAATATAAGCATTGATGGCTATAAATTTCCCTCTCAGTACTACCCTGTCATATCCCATAAGTTTTGATATGTTGTGTTCTCATTTTCATTTGCTTTGATGTATTTATTGATTTCTTTTGCAATTTCTTCCTTTACCCATATTTAAGCTGTGAATTTTCCAATTTTTCCACCTGTTATTAATTTCCAACTTTATTCCATTATGTTCAAAGGAAGTGTTTTGTATAATTTCACTGTTTCTAAATTTATTGAGATCTGACTTATCTCCCTGTATATAGCCTGCCCTCAAGAAAGATCCATGAGCCCTTGTCAAGAGTGTACATCCTGCTGCTTTGGGGTATAATGCTCTACAAATGTCTATTAGATCTAGTTAATTTGTATTATTCAAGCTCTCTGTTTCCTTATTTATCCTATGTCCAGATGTTCTCTCTAATGCTGAGAATGGCATATTGAAGTCTCCAACTATAATTGTAGAGGCATCTATTTTTCCCTTCAGTTTTTCCAGTTTGTGTCTCATGTATTTTGGAGTACCTATGTTAGGTGCATAAATATTTATTATTGTTATTTCTTCTTGGTGAATTGTCCCTTTTATTAATATATAGTAATTTTCTTCATCTCTTATAACAGTTTTACATTTAAAATATATTTCATCTGGTATTATTATTGCTACATAAATCTTTTTATTGCTATTAGATAGAATATCTTTTTCAAACTTCTCCCTTTCAGCCTGATTGTATCCTTGCATCTAAGGTGAGTCTTTTGCAGACAACAATTAAATGGCTCATGTTTTTTAATCCATTTTATCAGTCTATGTCTTTAAATTGGGGCATTGAATCCATTAACATTTAGTGTTACTATTAAAACTGTGTTACTTTGTCCAGTGTATCCTTGGTTTTCTATTGTCATATCTTATTGTTGTCTGTCTTTTAACCCTTTCAATTTCTCTTACTTAGGTTCTTCATTTCTACACTCTTCTCCAGGGCTCTAACCCTTGTCTTTTCCTTTCAGGCTGTAACACACCCTTTAATATCTGGCATAGATTTGGTCTCTTTGCAACATAGTGTCTCAGTTTTGTTTGTCTGTAAAGACTTTAAACTTGCTCTCCTTTTTATTATTTTTGCTGGATAAAGCAGTTCTGGCTAGCAGTTTTTCTCTTTCAGTACCTTAAATATATCATACCACTGTCTTCTTGTCTCCATGGTTTCTGAAGAGAGATCAACACTCAGCCTTACTGAGGCACCCTTGTTAATAATATATTGCTCTTCTCTTGCCGCTCTCAAAATCCTCTCTATCTTTGTCGTTTGACATTCTGAATAGTAGATGTCTCAGAGTAGGTTTATTCAGATTTATTCTGTTTGGGGTATGTTATCTTTCTTGAATATTGATACCCATGTATTTCATAAAGTTTGAAAAATTTTCAGTCAGTATTTCCTCAACTATTCTTTCCACCCCTTTTCCATTCTCTTCTTCTGGGACACCTATAACATGTATGTGTGTGTGTTTTGTGTTGTCATTAAATTCCCTGAGACCCTGTTTAAATTTTTGTATTTTTTTTTTCTGTTCTCTTTTCCAGTTCAATTGTTTTATATTCAAATTCACTTAATCGTTCTTGAAACATTTCAAATCTGCTGTTATGTGCCTCTAATGTATTTTTAATCTCATTCATTGTGTATTTCATTCCCTACCCTCTGTCACCTTTTTTTAATGCAAACGTTCAAATTGTTCTTTATGCTCCATAGTGTCACATTAATAACATTTATCTCTTTAGTCATATTTTCCCTCATGTCCTTAAATTGATTAAAGAGATTTGTGTGAACATCATTTATTACTTGTCTTAGATCCTGAGTCTCATCTGGAACCTTGGTTTGTTCCTTTGGCTGGGCCATATCTTCCTGTTTCTTATTTTGGGTTATTATTTTTTGTTGATACATATGCAGCTGTTTATTTTGGTGATTTTTGTTCTGTTGATAAATTTCTCTTTCTTACCTAGTGGTTTTATTTCACATTTCTTCTTCAATTTTTGGTTTAATTTTTTTCTAAAACTGTAACATTGCCTTGTTTAAGTAGTCAAAATAGGGCCAGAGAGACACTAATGCAGCTCGACCAGGTTTACTGTGCCTGGAAAAGAATTGGGTAAGACCAGCCTGCCTTCCTTCACTTTCCCAGATGACAATCCTCAGCAAACCATTCTACAGAGATGAATCCTTCAATTTCCTCTAACTCTTCTGAACCAGAAAGTTAGGGTAGTTACATTTGCTGAAGAGAAACCACACTCAGGCCAGTACTGCACCCTCCCTCTTCCAAGGGAGGAATTTGTCCTTTACCCTCTCCATTAACCACTCAGCCCCAGATTTTACCAAGGCAGTTCCCCTCGAGGGGGGGGGTGGCGTGGGGTTGGGTGGTGTTCCCAACTACAGAGGTATCAACTCAAGATTTTCCCTTTGGCCTCTCCATTTTTCCATCACCAGTCCCTCCCAGAAAATGCGTGCAGCACTCTCCTTGTCTGAAGTGGTGCCCAAAGCAGCACCCTCAGATGATATCTACACTTTCTCCCGTATTTTGCAAAACACTATTTTGCCTATTCTACTCTGATGTCCTCTTGGATTGCTTCCCATTCTTCCTTTTTATTTTAATAACACCCATGATAAAGAAACCATTTGCAAGGGAGTATGTGGGCATGAATAGGGAAAATTTTATATAAATTTTAGCAATCACAGGGCATTTATTTTTTTATCGTTAACAAAAATAAAGCAAGCAATGTTGTATTTTAAAATTTCATCAGTGATCCTTCCTCATTGATGTCTCAAATATTAATTTTCTAAAGTTATGGATGTTAAATTCATTTTAAACAAAACAAAGGAATTTCATGTCCAGAAATTTCCAATGCCTGGATCTTCTTTTGAAGGAGAATAGAAATAAAATGTTTTTAAAACAAATCCATAAATTGTTTTTTGGTAACTTTCTGTACATCTACAATATCTCTACTGTCACCTGTAATATTAATGTGTTGCAAAATTACATGACAAGTTAGATAACTTCAGTAGAAACAAGAAACTTTTAAATTTGTGTCCTTCAAAATGATTTATCTGCCTTTGAAAACCTATTGTATTACTTCCATACATATAGTTTTAAGAAATTAAAAAATGCAAAGACATCAGAAAATAACTCTGACTAGCTGTATCTCACCTTTTAAAAATGTAGTCTAAATTGATTTCTTGTCTGGCAGGTATATTTAAAATGTATTCTGTAATTCAAATTTTTTTTTACCAGAATTCTTTCCATAGATAACCAATGTATCAACTCATGCAATAAACAACATTATATTATCAGTTTTCATATGGCAGCTATACTTAAAATGTATTCCATAATTCAAAATTTTTTACCAAAATTCTTTACATAGATAACCAATGTATTACCTCAAGCGATAAACAAGATTTATTATCAGCTTTCATATTATCACTTATTGTTGGGGATTGAATCATGCTGCCCACAAGACATGTTCAGGCAATAGAAACTTTGAAGATGTAATTAGTTAAGATGTTCCCAAACTGAATCTTGGTGGGCTTTAATCCAATATGATGGAAGTCCTTTTTAAACAAAGGAAATTGGACACGGAAAAAGGAAGCCATGGAGAACAGCCAGAACTTGGAAGTCAACAGAACCCAGAAGAGAAAGACGATGCTACCATGTACATTGTCATGTGATGGAAAAATCAAAGAACTGAAAAGATTGGTGGACAGCCAGAAATACAGAAGTAAGCCTTCTAGCCTTGAAACTGTGAGCTAATAAATTCCTCTTTCTAAGCCTACCCAGTGTACGGAATTTGTCTTGAGTTATCAGGAAACTAATACACATTCCCTGCAATGCAATCTTAATTTAATACATTATCTTTTAATTATTTTGCTTCATGTAATTTTAGTATATTACGATATAACCTGTTTTTTAAAAATTTGATTTAGTTTAAAGCAAGACTTTCTTGATGAAAGAATCACCTAGCCAGTTTATAGCTGGCATTAGTGCCTTAATTTTGCTAACTACTCCATAATGGTCTCCTCATATTCTGAAAATTCTGTCTACTCTTTACTGAGTTTAATATATGTGTCTATTTCCTCATATTTTTACTTTTTCCAGTACATTTGTTTAAAAAAATGATTATGGCCATTCCTTTATAATATCTATAGTTCAGCTAGGATTATAACAGAAGTATAATCTATAAAGCTGAAAATTTTAAAACAATTATCCCATGACTGATTAGTATATATGGCATAAATGCAAAATATATTTATGAACTGCCATCGTTTAAAATTATAATTCATGTTGACTAGTATAAAAAAATGGAAGCTATGACATTTAGTGCACAAGAAATTAATATGTAATTATTTAATTTCAAAACCAAAGAAAAATTTCAAGTAGTCCAAATTTTAATAAATACTTTGATATTATTTGACAAAAACACATAGCTTCAAATTCAAAATTTTCTACTTGAACCATTCCATTAATGGTACAAATTTTAGCTTTAACTACATAGCTTTAACTATTGATTTTGACTCCCATACTAAACTCTCCAAGGGTGGATATTTTGGCTCTCAACTCTGTCTCCCAAAAGGTTTGCTTGTTTGTTTATATTTTGTTTTTATTTTAAGTTGAATCATAGGTTTAGGTCACTTATAAATGATACTAAAATTATAACCCTAAAGATAGTGTTGATTGGGATGAAAAAATACTTCATCAATAATTCATATATTTATACATATACAATACTAGAGAATGAAGGACATCTTTTAGAAATGATTTTAGAAAAGTTATATTATTGTAGAAATAAAGTAATAATTCCAATATTTTATTGACCAAAGTGAATTAGAATGTACCAAAGTGTGTTTTTTATTTCAAGATATATACTTTATATTTGACATTTAAGGGGAAATAGATTTCATTTCAGTTCTAAACTGTATAATGTAAGGGCTTCATTTTTCAAAAAAAATTTTTTTCTATGGCTGTATCTAATATACTGTCTTTAAACTTCTGTCACATTAAAGGCACATTTTTTTGGTAATATTTTTGAGGTAATTAGTGTTGGAGCACAGTATACTAACTTTTTTTTTACTTGATCAACTGTCCTTTGTTTCACTAATAGATGAGAAAGATTTTATGGTCTTATCAAATTTCTGATTATGTGTGCAGTATATCATAATAATAGGGTAAAATGCAAAATATTGCAAAATGTTGTGACTGGGAATGAAGTTGGGCCCAGAATATGCATTTGAGAGCCAGGAGCTGGGAGAATCGTACCGCTACTATTATGACCCTGGGCAGGGAATGGTCATCGTAAGTATAGGGGAAAGAGTGTTTCACTGGGAATTACAAACATTCTGTTAGCTATATGTTTCTGGGGAAAAAATTAGCAAACCTCTCTAAAGTCCTAGTCTCCACATTGATAAAAGATTGGGACTGTTGATCATTATGGGCTCTTAAATTTTAATTTTTCAGAAAAGTACAAGAGATGAGAGGAATTGTAAAATTTTCTATTCTTGTTTCCTGTGTGTTCTGGCATTGGGGAAAATATTATTTTCCCATATTTTTCTGACAATTGATAGATTTAATTTATGTGGGAAGATGCCTCATATATGAGTCCAGATGCAAGCACAATTAATCATTTCCAAGAGAAAAAATAGGAGTAGATTTGAGGATGCAATGCATTTTAAATTTTAATATTAAGAATGGAAAGTTGCCATAATGACAGATATTATGATTATAATGATAACATTACTACTGGAAAATTGAAAATTATGTGTATATCTATTGGATTTTTTAAAAATATTTTGACAACTTAGAGTTGCTATAGCTAGTGAGATTACTATTTGTCCTGAAATGCTTTCTACATATTGTGCTGTGCAATAATTGAACTGCTAGTCCTGTCCTTAAACCAAATCTCTTTCTATATCTAAATATGCTGAAAGTGGAGGCATTTTCTGGGGACAGCACTTTTGCTGCATCTATTTTAGGTCAGAAATATCAGTCATGTAGATCAGCAAGAAAGGAAGGGGAATCTTTCAGTCCAGAATTGTTTCAGTTCATTTTTGATGTTAAAATAACAAAAATGAATGCATCATATTCATGCATAGCTGGTGGTATCATATTCCAAAGTTTTTCTTCTATATTTTTATTTACTATCCCCATGGAAATATTGTAGATAAGTATATTTAGCAATTTTAGTAAAAAAAAAATCTGTTTAGATTATAATATTCTCTAAATTAAAATATATGGCATGTGGCAGTTTGATATACTTACGAATTCCAAAAATAGATATTGGATTATGCTTGTAAACTGGTCTGTTCCTCTGGGTGTGATTAAGTTATTATTAGGGCTTTGATTGGGCCACCTCAGTAGGATGTTGAGTGTTGAGGACATCAAACTACACAGCAGAGCAGAGGAATTAGTTGGAATTTTGAGCTGGAGTTTTGAATTTGGAGTTTTGATGCTGAGTTTTAATCCTGGAACCTGGGAAGTAAGCACACAGAGGAGCTTGGTGGTGAAGAAGAAGAGAAGGCCCAGGAAAAGAGATGAGCCGTTTGCCTGACAGTTCATAGCTGACCTTGTGGAGAGAGGCAAAGCCTAGAGAGCCTCATAGTCTACAGCTGACCTTGTGGAGGAAACAGAGGAGCTGATCCCAAAGACAAGCAAGCCCTGGGAAGAGAGAAACCCAGGAAGCCTGAACCCTCACAGACATCAGCAGGTGAAGGAAGTTACTTGTGCTTTACAGCCTGGTAACTGTGGGCTTCTACCCCAAATTAATACCTTTATAAAAGCCAACTGATTTCTGGTATTTTGCATCAGCACCCCTCTGGCTTACTAATACATGGCATTTTAAATGCATAATTATTCTTTTTAAGTCTGCACTTTCTGTATTTTAAAAGTCAGTTTCTGGTTGTTTCTGTTATAGAAAGGAGATATTCAAATTGTAAAGTGTCAGTCATTTCCATATCGTTCAAAGATAAATCATATTAAATAGCATTCATTGGTTGTACATCATGAGACAGCATTTCCTGAACAGGCTGCACAAAGTCAAGATATGTAGCATTTGGTTTAACATTGTAACATTGAAAATATATACCTATTAAACTCCAAATCATTTATCTCTGTTTTTTCTTTTTTTTTTTTTTTTTCTAACTTGTGCTTACTGAGGATTCCCATAACTTTTTAGGCAATGTCCTAAATAATTATTATGGAGAAACGGCATTGTGTGCCCAATTGTTCTTGGAAATTCATACTTCTTCTTACTGGATTGTAGTTACACATACTCATTTCTTTACAGTAGTGTGGACTATTTAAATCAGTTTAATTCTTTCATCTTTTTGGTATTCAAACTTTCAAAAAGAAGCAAACAAAATGGGTTGCTTTCATTAATAGAAATAAAACACATAAAGATAATTCATGATTCTTTTCAAATATCTTTCCTGCCGTTTAAAGTTGTTGTGGTCACACTTAGTGCTATTATGCATATTTATAAAGTAGCTTTCCAAAGCATTGGATTTAAAGCAAAACTTTTTTTTTCCTCTTTACAATCAGATTTTATAAAACAAGTTTGGAAATAGCATAACAATTCTTAGTGAAGCAGAAGTATTGGAATATTAGAATATTTAAGTGTATCCAAATAATCTAAAATATCCCATGAGCCATAGTCATCCATCAGCTTCTTTTACAAAGGGAATGGAGGGCATCAGTTAATAAAATGATGAAGACAAGTGAAGTATAAGAGAATTTCTAATCATACCAAATATTAATGTTAAATGAATATGACAGACATTACAGGATGCTTTAAAAACATTATACCTAATCACCTAAAACTTGTGAGGTTGACCAGTTGGTGGATAAAAAACTGCTGAACAGAAGGTTTAAGTAAATTGCCAAAGTCAAACAGCTTGTCAGTGATATAGCCAATATTTGAACATAGAACAGTAGAGCCTAGAACTCTACCTTCTTTCTCTATGAAATGTTGATTCTATAAAACACAAACTTTGCCTTACTTTAAACATTATTGAAAAACCATTTTTATAATCTTATTTTGAATCAAGTGTAAACACAGTTTAACAAATACTATTGTATTGTATGTAGGTCATACATCTCTAGTATTAACTAAAACTTCATATTCTTTAATAAATAACATCTATGTTAGTACAGTGTTCCATAGGAATAAATTCAGGTATTTGTCATATATATTAGGACTTATTTTTGAATCTCCATATTTCCAATAAATTATTTTCAGGAAGCAGTAGTTTCATACTTTACATTTATAAAAAATGTAGTACTATGTTTTTTAAAGATTTTTAAAATTAAATAGCTAAGCCATTATCATTTAATAATTTTTAACTGCAGAATAAAAATGACTTCATACCAGTTAGCAAGAAAAAAAAATCAATGAAACAGAAAAAAATAGGAGTTTTGATCATCACTAAATATTTTTTTCATTTAAGAAAGTCATTACGTTAAAAGAAATCCTTTTAATTTTCCTCTGCAGGCTTTCCAAAGAACATTGACGGCCATATAGAAATCTAGGTTATATTCTTATATTTTTTCAATGTAAATTCATTTTAAATTCACTTTAAAAAAAATGTTTATTTCTTCCTAATACTGCCCCTTCCATCTGAATCTTCATCTTTCAATTTTCTCCATTTTTCATTGTTTTACTGTTAGTCTTCCTTACTATTTGATAACTCATATGACAAATGCTGCAGTACTGATGCACTTCAGGACAATTTATGTTGATGTTTTCTTTAAGAATTTGTTTTGAATATGCTGTAACTAGAGTTTTATTTCTTTGTATTTTTACTGAAATACTATAAAGTGTACATTTGATAAGTTCTGCAATAGTTATATACCCAGGAAGCAATCACCACAGTCAAAATAATCAGTATCCCATTATCTCCAAAAGTTTGCTTTTTCCATCCCTCCCTTTTTCTGCCTCCAGAGATGACAGTTGATCTACTTTCTCCCTTAGTGAATTAGTCTAGAATTATATAAATGGAATCATGTAATATGTACTCTATTTGACCAGTTTATTTTCCTCAGCATAGTGATTCTGAGAATCATCTATGTTGTAGGATGGATCAAGAGTTCATTCCTTCTTAATGTTCAAGAATATTTTATTGTATGGACATACTACAATCTGTTTATCCATTCAGTTGTTGATAAAAGTTAAGATATTTCTAATTTTTGGTTAATAAAAATAAAGGTATTATGAAAATTCATATATCAGTCTTTCTATGGACATATATTTTCAATTTTCTTGGGAAAATATCTAGGAATTAATAGCTTTGTATTATGATAGGAGCATATTTAACATTTAAAATTATTGCTTCAGAGTGTGGTAATTTCAGTTGTTTCAAATTGTCAGCAATTGTCATAATTGGTCTCTTTAAATTTTAAACATTCTAGTAACCATGTAGTGGTATCCCATTGTAGTTTGCATTTGCATTTCCCTAATGACTTGCTGTTGAGCATCTTTTCTTGTGTTTATTTTCCATTGGAATATTTTCTTTGACATTTTGCAAGTACAGAACGTTTGCCAATTTTCTAATTTTTTTTAACGTTATTGAAACATCTGTGTTCTCTTCATATAGGGCTATAGGAACATGAAATAAGCAAAAAGTACTGGGGCCTAAGTTTATATAAATATGGAATTCTAATTGAACATAGCAATATTTGATAAACAAAAACATTTATATAAATTCTCCTGAAAAGAGTTTTTAAAATTTTAACTATTTCCTATATCCTAAATATTATTTGATTTTGTTTTCTGACACTTATAACACATTGGGGATTATTTACTGTAATAGTGACTTAATAAATATGTACCAAATGTTTTCTGAAAAATTGCAATTAGCACTAAAAATGCCAGGGGGAGGAAAAACAATCATCTTAGAAAAAGGATAATTGAATAGGTGAACATAAAATAGATTTAAATTGTGGAACTCAATGAGGGAAACTAAAGGAAAATTTTAAGCAAAACATTGAACATAGCATTTAAGTTTTTTCCTTTTTATTGCTGTTGTTATACTTTACTGGAACTCTAATTAGAAATTGAGAGTCCTTTATTTTATATTCCTTGTTTTTTTCAAAAAGAGAGTAGAAATACATGATTTATTTGTGTTTTTCTTTAGGGGAGAGAAGCTTAGATGTTTGGTGTATTTAAAAAAAAAACAGTGTGATAATACAATATTTTCGAGCCATACATCAAATATTTATCCATAATTTTATCCTACAGAATGCATCTCTTTATCATTTGTAACTTTTATTTATTGTTTCCATTATCAGATTGGAACTCTGTGTGTTTGCTAGAAAAAATTCTTCAAAGAGAATCTTGCTTATAAGCAATATATATCATTCTCAAAAACGGATCCCTTTAATCATGTTATCACTAAGTTCTGTTTATTCATAACTGTTAAAGCATAAAGTTTTTTAAGAACTACTTAAACATATAGTTATCTTAGTCAAAATAACATATATTATGACATTATATTAGGTATTTGTGTAATTTGAATTCATTATGTTGCTGGACCTGTAATCTACCTCTACCTAAAAATATAGACATAGTGAAGAATGTATTTGGCCTTTGTAATTGTAAGCATAACACAAAGTTATTTAAGCATGTTGTAGTTTGATATTACAAGCCTTCCTTAGTACATCTATTCTTCTACTTTGAGTGAAGATCAAATTTCCAAAACATGTTGGTCTAAACAAAGTGCAGAGTATTTTATAAAATTTCAACTTCACATATTAATTTTCTATAATTCAAATTTTATTTCAGTTTTGCAGTCTAAAAAGCCAACTTGTACCATATAAGTAAAATATGTTACATATTGAACCTATAAAATATCTTTTTAATAAGCAAAATTGGCAGGATTTTTCCTATATTTTTGTTAAGAAAAAGATTTTGACTTGAAAAATCTTTTAGCTCAAAGCTAAAAGTAAGGATGACTTTGGCCTGCAAAAGTAACTCAGCCATACTCTAATCAGAATTTTAATGCTGTGAAAGAGAGAAGATAACCCCTTCTTAAGAATAAAGAACACATTCTTACAAAGAAGTAATATCTTCTTGAATTAAACCCTTAACAACAAATGACGAATACATAAGTATCTAAGACTCTTCCAAGTAACCACTACAAACCAGTACTTTCAGCCACTAATAGCATTTTCACAGCTGAAAGTATCAAGACCTTAAAATGGTAAAACTTCTGCCATTCTTAATAAAGAAACTAAAATACTGGAAACTAATTCTTGTGGAATTAGAGAAACCAATTCTCCACAGTAACTAAGAAAAACATTTGACAATCACACTTAAAATAATCACTCTACAGTGTCATAGGTTGGCTCTTCCTTCCCACTCCCTCAACAACGAAAACACAAAGTTTGTTTTCTCTAACACTGGGCTCACTATATGTTCTGAAGGCTGCCAGAACAAGACAATCTCAAAGGCCACTTTTGTTCAGTCGATGACAAGATGTCAGCATCCAACGGCAGTCCAATTTAGGAATAGGACCACTCAAAAGCTACAGCGATTCCTGAGCTTTAGTATTTAGTATCTGATCACAGAATTTAAAGTATAAGCAGAGTTAAGGGGAAAAAAAAAAAACGTAAACAAAAAACAAGCTCCTTAAGGAGCAAGTTTCGGATAAGAATGGTATCAAATATGAAGGGTGCACCTATTTTAAAAATCTTTAAATGCTTCACATGGCAACTTGTTCACATCAATTAGAAGCTCAACAGGACCAAGTCATGTTCAGGGATGAACAGCAATGGTTACAGTCACCTACAGCAGATGCAGACTCACATACCACCTTACCAAAGAAACTGATGCATGGGGTTTATTGTCACCAGGAAGTTCAATGGCAAGAAACAAAGCAATGGCCCATGATATAAGGCACAGCTGTGTAGGAGCGACCACACAGAACAGGCAGTGTCACGACTCAAAAATATGGAATGCTTCACAAATTTGCATGTCATCCTTGTGCAGGGGCTGTGATAATCTTCTCTGTATGGTTCCAATTTTAGTATGTGTGCTGCCAAAGCAAGCACCTTAGATTGTATCTTGAATACATAAATGCATGCAAGCATTGGAACTAAAAGACATAAAGCAGATATGTCAAACATGCTTCCAAACTCATACAATAAACGGTTATGAGTTGAAGTGCATTACCCAACAATATGGCCTAGTCCTAACCCCCAGTCTTGTGAATGCCAACATTTTTGTAAATATGGCCTTTGAAGATGTTATTAGCTAAACTGAGGCTGAAATAGAGGAAGGTGAGCCCTAATCCATTATGACTGGTGCCCTTATATGAAGCGGTGAATTGGACAAAGGGGAAACTGCACATGACAAGTAGGCAGAAATAATTAAAACCCCACTATTCCTGATAAGACACAAGAAGCTAAGAAGGGTCAAGGAAGGCTTTTCCTCTGCATATTTCAGGCTTATATCCTCCAGAATTGTGAAAAATAAAATTTCTGTTCTTTTAAGCCATCTGGTTTGTGGTACTTTGTCATGGCAGAGTATGATTGTTTAATATGTTGACCATGACAGATAATTTGACATCGTTAGTTTGTAATCTGCCATTTTCAAGCTACACATCCAATTGCCACTGCAAAATTTTATGCCACAATGTGATATTTTCTTTTCTTTAATTATGTTCTCTTATAATGCTGATTTTTACTTCTAGTTGTTCTCATTCTAAGTTTTCTTTTTCTATTTTGTAAAATATGAATTTTACATTTCTAACTTCTGCCTCTGTATCAGGAAACATGGATATAATCTTCTTATGACTGGGTATTAATTAGTTTAAATCAATATGAATATGGCATATTCAATGAATTTAAAATTATTAACATAATATAAAATAATACATAACATGAGACAGAATGAGCAGCCTAAGAAATATTGTGGGATCAAAAGAATAATAGAACAAGAATATCTAACTAGGAAAAAGTAAAAGGAATTTAGCAGTAATTAACTTTAAACTTCCTAACCTCCATGAACAGCATGAAAAATAAATTAATTTTTCATAATTATCACTGTCTAAATTATTAGATTTAGTGTACATGTATAGGCATTTATATACAGTAATAAAATAGATGTTTTGAATTTATTCCTTTATAAAAGAAGTTGATAAAATTTTCCTGAATTTTTAATTAGCATGCATTTGCTTTGAGATCATATTTATCTATGGTACTCTTGAATTGAATGTTGTATTTTTCTCCAAAAACATTTTGCTAGATACTTTGACAAAACAATATTAAAAGAGAAAATTTTTTAAATGCAGTGTTTATAACCCAAATCTACAGGTAAAATTTATGAAAATATAAGAAATGAAATAAAAGGCATGAAGTAAATTAAATAACATAATACCTAACAGTGACACACAGTGCTTTAACTTTTAGTTTTCAAATACTTTGAAAACTGATTAGTTATAATGTCTTGTTGAGCAAACCAAAAGCAAATAAGCAAAGAAAAACAATTGATACTTTAAATGGGATACATACAAGATCTTATTCTGATAAACTTTACCAAAACTGATGTATCAAAAGTTAAATGTTTCTGTCAAAGACATCTCACGTATAGCTGCTTTAAAATTATTCCCCACAAAGTCAAAATCAGTTTGTCTTCAAAAGAACAAATATATAACTTCTGCCACATAGGCAGAATATCTACACACACAAAAAATGATAAAATGTCATGAAAAGAACAAGCAATGATTTAGAATTTAGTAAATTGTCAAATAAATTTAATCACCTTTGATTCTTCAAACTGTTAATAGTATTATCCCCATCTTCAGACAAACTGAGATTAAAAATGTTAATTTACTTGACCAAGTTGAGTAGCTATTAAGTAGTAAACAGAACTGAGAATTTAGGTGCATCTCATTCTAGAATCCACATTCTTAACAGCTATTTTCAAGCATATATGGGAGCCAACTCATATAGGCTTTCAAAAAATAATTTTTAAATTTAAATTTCCAAGAAATTTGTGAGTTATTTCTTAAGCACAGTTATTAAAAATTAAATAAAATAAACATAATTGAATATATTGTATTTAATAAACATTATAAACTTAAAATTCATTAACTCATTACTTTCTGATAATTTTACTGCATTTTACTAGTGTGTGTGCTCTTGAAGTTACATATGTCTATTATATCTGTATGACTGAAATACTTTGTAACACTGTGCTATAGTTCATCTCTTACCACATTCAGTGATGTCATGTGCTTAAATTGAAGTCATAGAATTAGCAAAATGTTTCAAAGGGCTTGAATTATTGCTTTGTATTTGTGATTCCACAAAGAAGTTGCTTTGATCATTAATAAACAGAGTTCTTATTGCAAGTTTGTTTTCATTTTTTCAATTTTGTCTTACTCTTTAGCACAAAGAAAGATATCAACGATGTGGTGGGAGGTGTGGGAGGTGGGGAACATGGGAATCCCAGTGGGTTCTGTGTAATATTTTGGGTAATCTAAGCACCTCTTAAAATATATGTGTATATATACATAAATAACATTTTTGTAAGCAAATACACATATATGCATATATATTTATATATCATTTTCAAATGTTTGTATGTATTGTGAGAATTTTGATTTTTACCCATAAAAAAAAAAAAAAAAAAGAAAGATATCAACCAAGGTTCATGTCAGAACTAAACCTGACTGTCAATTTTAAGCACAGGTTGCCTATGGATATAAGATTTGGGCAAAATTTAGCAAAAGAGTTAACTACATAGTTAACTCAGTTAACTACATAGAATTTACAATAAAGAGTGTTGAACATTTTATTATTTGTGAGTTCTGTGCTAAATATCATTTTTATCACTGCAATTTAGAATAAACTTATGTACATATAATGACAACCAATTCTTTGGGAAATGTATTTATACATTTTTCCCATAATGTTGGGGTGGGGCCCCAGCCGTTTGCTGTTCTGATTGGTTGCCTTATGATCACCACATGTTAGCTCTCAGGGGCCCAATGAAGAGGCCTGTTTGGAGTTATCTGGGGCTTCTCTTTGATCCCTGAAAGAGTTGCAAATAGGATCTCATACCCAGGGTCTATAAAAATTTTGGTCAGAAAAGAAATTGATTTTATTGAGCTAATTTTCACCCAAGGAAAGTTCTTAATTTATAAGTCTTAGTTTTTTACCCAATGCAGATTTGACTGATAGTTAATCTGTGAAGAGATTCATTTCAGGAAAACTAAACTATCATTTTAAATGTTCTTAACCCATCATGGCATAGAAGGGACATAAAAGTTTATGAGTCTCCAATATATTTTATATGAATGTGCAAAACTCTTATTAAGAAGCTGTGTGAAGTTTAGACTCTGCCTTTTACAAAATTGCATATTCTTATTAATGAAATTAGCATATGATCATACAAAGGAAGCCATTTACCAAAGTTAATTCACTTAAATTATTTTTTATGTTTTTGAATTAAAAAACCCTTGTCTGTTACATGAAACTGACAACTTAATTTACCATATGCCTGCTCAGTAAGAATGTGAATCATACCTCAAGGTAGACTGCATGAATATGGTTTTTATTTCTTTAAAAACAAAAAGGCTTTACTTTAAAAAGAGTGACTTTTTCTTCAAAAAAAATAATGGTGTTGCTTCTTTAGACATATGAACGATGATACAATCAGATGCAGTGGCATTTAATTTTTCCTTTCTTATTTTTATAAGTGTAATTATCTATTTATTTTAAGGTTTTGATTAATACAAAGCAAAAGTTATTAAGTAAAAATGGAAAAATACAAGTCAAAATGTCACCTGAAACCTCACTATATTGGAAAATAAACCATAGACAATAATTGCTTTGACCATATTTCCAGACATCACTAATTTACTATATATTACAGCACACACATCTATAAATTCACACAAGTATTATCATATTATACAAGATGCAACTATTACTCACTCAATAAAGTATTGTAGGTGTTCCTTGTGTCTTTAAAAACAGATCAGCTTTCTGCTCTGTAAAATAGAAATAAGCTAGTTGTGTAAGTATCAGGTAATAATATCAGTTAATATTGAGCCCCATCACATATTTCAATGGCAGCATTGATCTTGCATTTTAATTGACACATAATATGTGTGAAGATGCTAAGCCAGAATCTGTTCCATGCCTTTTCCAATTTCTGGTGTCTGCTGGCATTCCTTGATTTGTGACCACATCTCTCTAACCTCTGCTTCCTTGTTCACATGTTTTCTCCTCTTCTGTTTCTGTGTAAACCCAGTCATCCTTTCCCTTAGGAGGTCACATACAATTGCATTTAGGGCCAACCCATTTAATCCAGTATAATCTCCCCATTTCAAGGTTCTTAACTTAATCATATCTTCCATCTTAAGGTAATATTCACAAATTCTGGGGATTAGGGTGTTTTATCTTTGGGGGACATTTTTCAACTTACCATAAGGACTCCCTTCTGACCTGTTCAAAACTTTCATAATCTACATTTCATTATACTTCGGATTGTGTATTGCAATCTGAAAAATTTTCTTATTTCTTCCTATTGCCTTCCTTTTGCCCTTCCCAGTCATTCCCCTCTATTAATCTTTTGCCTGTCTGAATCTTCTCAGCTTTCACCATCAATCAACTCAGAACTGGCACAATGAGTGCATCAACAGAATAGCCACAGTGGCTGAGATAAAGGCTACATTTGGTCCTAAGAGCATGGGCTCCTGCTTAGCAAATCCAATCAAACTACTACTGCATCTGAATGCCCAACAAGTCAGCAACAGAGACCAATGTTGAGTTGCTGATATGGCAGTACTACTTGAGTAGACAATTTAAAAAGACCTCTTGTAGCAAGTTGACTTCATTGGACATCTCCCATCTGCACAGGTCTAGTATTTTGTCCTCACAAGGATAGATACCGCTTCTGGGTCTAGGTATACATTTCCAGTCCTCAAAGGCTCACCAAATACCACTAGCCATGGGATTATGAAATTCTTAATCCACAGATGTGGATTCCGACCCAACATAGCATCCCACCAAGTATTAACTTCTCTGTGAAGGAGGTGCAGGAAGGGTAATGCCTTGCACGGTGCCTGGAATAATAGGTATTCGAGAACTATTTCTAAATTAATGACCTGAATTTTGTGCTTTGTATTTAAATGATGTAATGCTAGGAGAAGTGGTTATTGGCATAGAAAGATAATGATGGATATCGTTATTAATGGATATCAGTTCCAGGATTTACAGTCCTTATGTCATTAAATTGCTGAGGACAATAATATAAAAAATGGTTCTCCATTTTATAGTTAAGGAAAATAAAGCACAAAATTATTATATTAATTCTCTAATTCACATAGTTTTTCAGTGAAAGCCTATGTCTATTGCAGTATCTGCAAGTCACAGGCCTTGCCATATCTGCAAGCCGCAAGCCTTGCCATGGCCTCGCCCGCGCGGCATAACCCCCTTCCCCGTTCCCCTTTTCCCTCTCTCCCTCTTCCTTGTTCCTTCTCACCAATCAGAGCTCTCGCCCCAGTTATTGCCTTATTTGGACAACCTTGCTTCACCCCTTGCCGCCCCCAATTCTGCCCCTTTCCCTAGCAACCCCTGACCCTAACCACTGCCCAATGATAAGCCTCCACCATCGGCTGAGGGACTGCCCCCAGCCTGAAGAGTATATATGCACTGTACTTCCTCAATGAAGCGCTCTCTCTCTCTCTCTCTCTCTCTCTCTCTCTCTCTCTCTCTCTCTC
>JAKSZT010053767.1:14292875-14311825 GCA_026826555.1 Tolypeutes matacus
TCTCTCTCTCTCTCTCTCTCTCTCTCTCTCTCTCTCTCTCTCTCTCTTCTTCTTCCGCTGCACTCAGAGGACTCGAGTCTTTTATTCACGCGCGGTCCTTACCAGATACCCCCCACACCCGAGCCGTGGAGACCAGGGAGCCCCCAACCTGACGCCGCTCCCTGAGAACCTCCTCACCCTCGCCGTTCCCGGAGTGCGCACCGGACGGCCCATAACTAGCCAGTGTCGCTCCCCGGGCTGCAGCAGGGCTGATCACCCTCAGGCCCGGGAACAAAGCGGCAGTCTATGGCACAGGTCATTTGACTCTAGGGCCTGCCTTTTATTCAATAACTTTTAGAGAAAAGTTCCTAACATTTTATTAAACATATTTTTTATAAAAGAAGACATTCATTTTGAATATGAAACAATCTCATACAGGCTGCATTGCTAAATTCACAAAAATTATAATTAATTTAACACACAGTAGTGCTGCTCCTAACATCTGAGAAGACCAAATATTTAAGTGGTAATGAAAAATTAAAAAATCATAAATGCTTACAGAAGAATTGTGGTTTTGAAGTTTTAGGACTTTGGCCCAGATACTTGGTCTTAGCACAATATTCTGTACAAGAAAACATTTGTCACATTAAAGTAATTTTAGCCTCAATCTAATTTCCAAACAAAAATTCATTCACACAGCAGAAAAAAAAATTATGTAAAATTCTCCATCTACTTTCCTTCAAATCTAGAGGCAGTGGTTGACCTCTACTTTGGCTATCCTTGTATACCAAGTTTTCCTAGTCCTCTGAATAGTCAATCCCCCTTTACTAGTTGTTTTATTCATGTTTGTTTGTCAATATTATTGGTATACTTCTGTTTCTTATCTAGACACTGACTGATATAAAACTGAATTTAAATTTGAAAATTTCTTTCTCTAGTTGTATTCTTAGGCTAGTGTTTAAATGACATATCTCATCAGTAAGGTCATTTGTTGGCTGTAAGAAGAAATGAATTATTAACTAGGAATTATTTTTTTATAAATATGGGTTTATCCATCTATAAGACATATCTTTTATTATTGCCAAAAATATGCTCAGCAATGTCTTTTGCCGTGTTATATACTATATGGTATATACTGTTGTCACTGACACCAATATTTCAGATTGTCTGTTTCCAGATGTATTTTAACATCAATGAAAGAAAAAGCAACATAGAGTTCAAGATGGATAAGAAGTTGCCTTTCTTTTGTTAAGTGGCAAAGTGTGGGGTTGGCAGAAGGACCTGGGAAAAGGTGACCATTAGGCTTCTGCATCACCCCTTAACACTCAGGTATACACTGCAGATCAATCTGAGGGAAAGGTACATGGCATTTCTCCTATAACAAAATATATGTGTCCCATGTAAATCTTGTGTTCTGTGCAATTTTAACCTAAAACAACCAGGGTTTGTTGGGAAAGTAAGAGTGAGACAATCTACTTGAAATTACCACAAGACTTGGGGGATGGATGTAGCTCAAGATTACAACTGCTTCCCATATAGGAGGTCCGGGTTCCATCCTGGTACCTCCTAAAATAAAAAAAGAAATTACCAAAATTTGGTAAACAGAATTCAAAAAAAAAGAAATGCTGGCTTGTGCTCACTGAGATACTGAGATAATGCAGATGTAACTGGAGCTCTAAGCATGAGGGGAGGTGCAAAATGCTAGGAGTCTAAGATTATGTAAGGCTGGAGGTATACTTTTCTATAAAGGGATAACCTTATGCAAGCATTCATTTTATCATTTTGAAAAAAATAAAGCCAAAATATTAAATAACAAAAATAAAGCCAATAAAACTCCTTCCTGGGCAGTAGCTGAGTTGAGAGCTTTCTTCTTTCCTGCTGAAAATTACAATGCTCTTCATATTATTCTGGCTTACTTTACTATATAGCCAATTTATTCTACATAATTTTGCTATTTTCAGTCACGTGTAAGTTAATTGGTGTCTTAGAAATGTGTTGTAGTAAATGGAATGCATATGAAAGTTGAATACGTGAAATCTGATTCCCTTAAAATCTTCTATGCCCAATTACCTTTTTGAAACCCTTCTGTACCCCTAGAGATACGCATTCTTCAATTGGAAGTCTGCTTGTTTATACTCTTGATCACTATCTCACTTCATGTACCATAAGGGAAAGCACATGGTAAAAATTTATGGTATCTAAGTGTAAGGTCTGATATGAAAAGTGATGGGTTCTTTTTTTTAAAGACTGTGCCAGCTATATTATCAAACATTTTTCATTGTCTTTAATTACCAAGATTACAGCAAAATTGAAGCTAAATTTTAATTTTTGTAAATACATTGTATCCCATTGATTTTATACATTATGTTGAAGTTAATGAATGAATGAATAAATAAATAAAAGGCTGTTTTATGTTTATATATATATATGTTTCATAAAAATGAAATATTCTACACTTTATACATTCATTTCTCTCTTGAATATTGTTTGGTTTTGTATCAGAATTCCCCAAATGCAGAGCAGGATATCTATAAACTAGAAAACAATCTAGACATCCTTGAATTATAGACATTCTTGAGTTATCATTCCTAAATGGAATTGAGAAATAGAAAATTATATATATACTATTTCTAAGAAAAAAATGCTTGAGATCTTAGTTATCTTATTAAATATATTTAGTTACTTTCAAAGTAATGGACAAGAGAGTGTCTTAACACTTGTTCTTAAAGATGCTATTCTATAATTTTGAAAAACTGTAGATAGATAAAAAATGAACTAATTAATTCTGGGACTAAAATAGTCCCACATTCATCAGAAAAAAAACTGATCTTTATTAAAATAGTAAGACTAATAAGCTCCTTTCAATTTTGTGTTTACAAACAAAATGTCATCAGATGCTATAATAGACAATTGTGATTCCAGGACTGCAACACATGTGGGATAATGTCATTGTTATAAATCATTTTAATCATTGGAGAATTAATTATTTTAAAAATAAAAATTTTAGATGCAAGAGTAATATCTGTTTTGAACTTACTGATAATCATAAAAAATTACTGTATTAAATGACACCAAAAGAATGGTTACTATTAAGTATTTAGTGGAGATTTTCAGTCATTAATAATATAAAATATTTCCATAGACTATCATATTTCTTAATCTAAGTTTCTATTAGGTGAATATCTGCCCATTGCTATGACCATTAATACAATACCTCATGTGTTTGTTGAAGATTAGATGAGTACATACATTGCCTGACTTACAGTAAAAATTTAACAAACATTAGTTGTTATTATACAGATATTATTTTCAATGAGATCTCATTTCAAGGAATTGCAAAACAAGGATGAAGTGAGGACGCAAACTTTTAGCCTTTGTAGCCAGGGATGAATCACAGTTCAGTGACATATTAATCCATTAAGGACCACAGGTTTAACTATATAACTTTGGTAATATCTTTTTGTTATTGGAAGTGTAAGTTTTAGCACTTAAAAATTAAGAAAACAAAGAAGAATCAGAGTTTATAATATATTATAACTATGTATTAAAATTATTATCCTCCTTTAAATGAAGGTTCATAAATTGTGTTTCCCATATTCAAACATTTTTAATTATTTCCTAATACTTTCATATGGATATCATGAAAAAAAAAATTGAAATTGGCTCTTTTATCACTAGGAAAACTGCGGCAATATTTACTTTTTCTAGCTCCAGAAAAAAAGTGGTATAGTTTTTCCTAAATAACTATAAATAAGGAATGAAACAAAATAACTGAAATAGTAATAGTTTTAAAAAGCACATTTTGGAAATATCATTGAAGCCATGAGTGAAAGTGCTTACAATAAATATTTAACAAAATAAAAGATGGAAACAAAATTGAGGCAAAGCAGACAATAACCATTTTAATCCAAATTGTTTTCTATTCAGGAATTTGTTGAAAACAATTTTGCCCCCATAGATTCCATGTGTATGTGGTTTTTAAAATTTCTAGATGATGTTTGAATTAAATTTAAAAATATGCAATGCTATAATACTTTATAGAACTTTATTAATGAACTTGAACTAATGTTTACAAAGGTATGTTAACAAAAGAATGTGGTAAATCATTTACTTAAACTTTTACTGTAAATGCCATTTCATGGACTCATTTCTGTTTAAGCTTATTTAAGCTATATAAAATGAACACACAGATTTACTTTAGCAAGTTATATGAACCCAAATACATTTCATAGAGAGATAATGGAGCATATTCATTGATCAAATACTCTATAAAATATAAAAGAATCAATCAATTTCCATATATTGTAAAATCCATCTATAAAGGATTAAAAGATTTATATGAAGATTTGTATTAACAAAATGAAGTCAGGACAGAATTTTTGCCTAAAAATTCTGGAAACCAATTTTTAGTGAGATTTAACATAAACCCATGTAAATAAGATTTAATTTCCAATAAGATTAATAGACACCACGTTTGAATTTCTTGATGAAATTGAAAAATATAGTACATTTTGAAACAAAATAATATCATATCATAGTAATTAAATTGAACTTATTTAGTGGCTGCAAATATTAAGTTCCCCACCTATAAAAATAGCCAGTAGCTTATTCAGTCAATTAAAGACTTAGGAATTGCCATGTGTACAAACTACGCTAATGTGATTTTTTCTATAAAGGAGCTAATAACAAAATTGATTCTAAAAATTACAAAAATGTAATTTGGGTTGTGTCATTTCTTCTTCTAGAGTATAAGAGGAAATACTTGCTTGTAAAAATCACTAATAATTGGATAGCCTCTTTTTCTCTAATTACTCTGGTGACATAGCAAGGTTGCCAGAAATATTGCTCAAAAGCTAAGTAAATGGTAATGTTATTCTTTGAATTACAGCTTTTGTTAGCACAAGTAATATCTCAATAATTGGTATTTTTATAACTAAAGAATATAAATATTTTCCTGCAGTGAAATTGATATTTATTTAGCAAAGAAAATATACATATATAAGCTAAGGTGTGGCTGTATGGAGGGAGGACAAGGTCATGTCAGTAAAGAACCTAAATAGTTTTGGTAGCTTGAACAATGGAAATTTACCTAAGAATAAATACCTTTTGTTGTTTATTTCTTAACTTAAGCACCAACATAAAATACAAGCTATTTCAAATGATATGTGAACAATGTTAGTTAACTCAAATGATTTGACTGAGTTATTTTTAACATTTTCTTTCAAATCCAAAGAGCGTTTGTTTTTTAACAAGATACAAAATTAATGTCACCAGGCATTGATTAAACGGTGTCAATTAGTTAAGATGAAACATTTGAACAAGCTTTCTATTAGTCTATAATTGTGTCTTAAATCTCATTAGTTTAGATTCAGAGGTTGTTTTTTTTTTTTTTTTCCTTAGGAACTCAGAGGCACACACTGTGATAGGCACTTGTTTAACAAGTGAAAAGTAGATGCTAGATAATTTAGGTTGGTAATTGCCAAACTTCTTGTGCCATTTAATGCTTTTGAGTGAACACTATTTTAGTTTCCTAAAATGTGCCATGTTAAACAATGGGAATTTATGTGCTTATGGGTTTGAGGCAGGGAAAATGTCCAATTCGGGGCATCATCAAGATGATATTTTCTTCCTGAACACCAGCTGCTGTCAAGCCTAGGCTTCTCTGTTGCATGGCAAGGCACATGGCAGCATCTGCTGCTGTCTCCCCCTCTTATGAGTTTTGTTGCTTTCAGCTTCTTGCTTCTGTGGCTTTTTCTTTCTTTGTCTGAGTTTGATTCTCTTATAAAGGATTCCAGTAATAAGATGAAGACCCATCCCGATTGAGGTAGGACACGCCTTAACTGAAGTAACCTCATCGAAAAGTCCTACTTAAACTTGATTTATATCCATAGGATTCATTAGATTTAAGAGCATGGTTTTGGGGATACATACAGCTTCAAACCACCACAAACACTAAAGAGAGATGATCAAGTGTATAAGTTTATATTGATAACCAAGAACCTCGTGTAGACTCGTATTGTTATTAAGCAATCTTACTAGGTCCGTTTACTTTTCACTCTTCCCTTCTCCTTGGCAACTTTTTCACACTTTCTATATCCTCAAACTTCCACCCTTTCTTTATCCATACACCTTCTTAACTAATGACCTTGCCTCCTTAACTTAACTGAAAAAAAAAACAGTACTAATTAGAAGGGAACTCCATATATTCCGAATTACCAAGTATGTATCTACCAGCATCCATAACTTTCTTTTCTGCGTCCTCACCTGTCACAATTAGCTAACATTTCATGTTCTTGGCTCATTCAGGTCCTTCTAAATACATAATAGAATCCATTATTTTCCTTTTACCAAAGGTCATATGTCTCATGAATCTCCTGTTACTTTTATACATCATTAATTTTTTCTCTTCTATACGGAATAATTTCCATTAGCATGCAAGAATCTGTTGGTTCTACCATTTTAATAAAACCTTTTCCCAATTTCTCTTCTCTTCTTCTAGATACAGCCTCACTTTTTCTGTCCCTCTTTTCCATACAAAGTCTTTAAAGAGTTTACTCTACCTGATATCTCCAATGCCTCTCTTTCCATGCTCTCTTAACCTTCCTTTAATCCAGCTTTAACGACATGATTCTATGATCATTGCTCCCATCAAGCTCACTAAAGAAAACTTTAGGACTCTTTTCGGACCTTCTCCACTTGACATCCAGGATACCATATTCTGTTCTCCTCCTACCTCATTTGTAGGTATCTCTTTTCTACCCAAACTCTTATGTCTAGAATAATCCAGGATTCGGTCTGTGTTCCTCCTTTCTTCTCTTTCTTCACTCTCTCCCCTGGGGATTTCATCCTGTCTTTGGATTTAAATATCATATATGTGTTGATTTCCCAGAATTTATATTCTAAGCTCATGACTTCTGAAATTTTATATCACAAAATATATTCAACATAAATACTCAGAAGTCCATTTAATATTTCAAAATTAAAATATTCAAAACTGTACTTATTATATTTCACCTTTTTAAAGTCAAGTTCTCTCTGCTTAAAGATTTTCCCTTCTTGACTAATGATAACTTCACACTTCCAGTTGCTCAGGTGCAAAACTTGGAATCTCTCTGGACTCTTCTCTTTCTTCCACAACACACATCTGAACAATTCTCTTGGCTCACAGTTAAATCACTTCCTCTGCTAATATCTTAGTCTAAGCCATCTAGATTTATTGCAATAGACTTTTAATCAATGTTCCTTATTCTACTTTATTCTCCACAAAACAGCTAGAATTATCTTTTTAAAATGAAAATCATTCTATTTATCTACCCAAAATTCCCTGGTGGCTCCCTATTTCAATCAGACTAAGGCCAAATCTGTCTGGATGAATGTTATACACCACTATTAGCTCTCACCTTCCTTTCCTCCCTCTCTCCCATCTTCCCTCTGCTATATAGCAACACTGGACTCTTTCCCAATTCTGGAACATACCAGGAATGGACACACCGTGCCTTACAAATTTTGCCCCTGACTGGAATGTTCTTCCATATATTCCCATTTCCAACTTCTTCACTTCTTTAACATTTTTCCTCAGATATCACTTTCTAAATGATCCCTACCTCTGACTACCTTATGCAAAATTATATTACACTCTCCCACCCTGACACATCCGATACTATTTATCCTGAACTGTTTATTTCCATTGATTTATTGCTTCCTATTATGTTATACAAGTGATTTTATATTTATAATATACTGCACTATTTATTACATCTATTTTCATTCTCCACCTTCCCACTAGAATATAAAGCACAGATGTCATTTTAAGATTTTTTTTTTACTGATAGATTATAAATAAATAGAAGAATGCCGGCATATTGATAAATTTTTGTGGAAAGAATAAGTAAATCAATTTATATAGTATGCAGGTATATTCCTTTGCTACACTATAAATTATATACAGACATGTGCATAAAAAATGAACTGAAAAATAAGTATTAAATACATAGTAATATTTTCTTCCAATAACATAATGTGCCATCTTGAATACCCTATACGTTTTTATCTGGATGATATATGTAAATATAACTAAAGAAGGGAAAATAAATTGAAATTCTCACTTTTTAATTTAATTCATTTTTTAATTGAGGTGCCAAATTAAATTGAGTTTGGTACACTTGGAATCTGGTTAATTTTGGTATTTGAATGATAAAATCAGTGTACTGTTAGCCAAATTTAAGGAGTTTGTTAATGTTTTGATATCAGAAAAACAAGTTATACTAGTGTATTAGACATTTAAGATAGTATGGGGAATGTCATTGTTAATTACATTCCACTTTTATTATGAGTATGTATTATTCTCTATGATTCTACTATTGAAGACTAAGTTCTGTCATGATTGGAGAATAAAATGCAGTGTAAATATTCTAGACTTTGATCTAAGTTTAATTTCATCACTAACCACACAAGAGAGTGTGCAGCAAAATATTTTTCTCCATTTGAGGTTTCTCAAATGGAAAATGAGAGTTCAGTTATATAGAATTTGATTTTTTCCCAAGCTTGAGAATCATTTATCTTCTCTTTACTTTATTCTGTTTGAACATAAAAAATATTTTTTAGTATTTTGAGATGATTTTAAAGTTGCAAGTTTTTAGTCTATGATATGTCCAGGCTATATGTAGTTGTATATAATAGTTTTCATCTGTTTCTACTTGACCATTTTAATTTAATAGTCAATATATTGAGAATTTTAAAAAGCATAGACTCTATAATTTAAAATTACAGCATATGTGTGACAGAAATTCAGAAGCTTCTTTTCTTTTATAAAGCATAGTATCAATATTTTTGTCAGATTCTCTGTGTCAAGGGATACTATGTTTAAAAGAAAATTATTTAAATTTAATTTTCTAATGACAAAATTTTTAGTTTCAGCTTTCTTAAATGTTAGCAATAGTCCTTGGGTATTATTTCACATAAAATTATACTTTACTGCATCTTCTTTGAAGTTATTTTGTATTATTCTTTATGAGATGTGTCTTATACTTACACCCCTTCATTACTTGGGACCTCTTTCCCACAGGGGGTATATTCTGCTTCTTTGTATCAAGTACTTGCTTCATGCAAATTTCCCCAATTGCACAACTGTATTATTAAGTGGCCTTATAACACTGACTGATTTTGATATTCCCGTGTAAATACATAAAGGGGAACTTGATACATTCATAGAGACTGAATATGTATGTGTAAAACATTTCTTAAAACATTTTCATCAAATACCAGGAATGTCAAATTCTAAGTTGAACAGCATTAGACTGCATATGTACCAGAAAGAAATATTGTAGTTATATAATATTATTTAGTGAGTATATTATGTCAGACTGCTCATAGCATTTAGTAAAAGTGGTCTGAATTTACACAAAGGGTTCTGATACCTTGAACAAAATATTGGGAAAGAAACAGGAAGTATATATCCTATGCCTAAAGTTTACTCAATTTTTTTTTTCATTTTTCCTTTGGTTTTCCTCATAATCTTTTCTTTGAGATTGTTGGAGGCAGCCAGAAAGAGGTGAAGCTAAAATGGCCGACTAACAACAAAGAACAAGCCTGATCCTATATTTAGCCTTCTTTGAGGAAGTAGCTCACCCTGTTCCCGTGCCCGCGAAACCTTCCCACCTTCCACAGATAGCAAACCCTCCTTAGCAACCAACTGTGCCCAATCCCAGCCTGCCACATATGCCTTACACGTACTTCCCCTTTTTCATGATATATATGCCACCACCTCCCTCAAGGAAGCAGAAGCAATAAAGAAGTGGCATGTAGAAAGTCTCTCCTGTGTGTGTCTGTGTCAATTGTCTCTACATCCCCCTCATTCCTTCGCTGGGTAACTCAGAGTCTCAGTTGATTTGTCCCGTGGGCCGGGACAAGTGGCGCCCAATGTGGGGCTCGAGTGACATCCAGCGAAAGGAAGCGCCTCACCGAACGAGGAGGGCCCTCTCATTCGTAAAGCCGTGACCAGCCTGTCACGAAGTTCAACGGTGTCGGTGAACGAAGGAACGGAGAAACAAGGAAACAAAAAGAAGCCTCATATTTCGTAAAGCCATGATCAGCCATCCGCTGTTACGAAGTTCCCTCTCTTTCGTAAAGCCGTGATCAGCCATCCTCTGTCACGAAGTTCAACGGTGTGAACGCAGAAGCAAGGAAACAGAAGCCTCACCGCAGGAACTCTGGTTAAGGTAAGAACCCCTTTTATTTCCCTTAGTCATGGGTCAAAATATTAGTTCTCACAGTCTATATGTAACCCAAATTAAAGATTCCCTAAAATTAAGAGGAATTGATATTAAAAAGAAAGATCTTGTTAAATTCTTTGCCTTTATAATGAATACCTGTCCCTGGTTTCCCACAGAAGGTACTATCAGTCAGCGCTGTTGGTTGCGGGTAGGTGACTGTTTAAAAGACTACTATAAAACATTTGGCCCTGAAAAGATTCCTATCACAGCCTTTTCCTATTGGAATCTTATTAATGAAATACTGAAAGTTAAATCTCCTGAAATAACCAACCTCTGTGAACAAGGGGAAGTTATACTTAAGGATTACTCTCGTCCTCCTTCCAGATGTTCTTCAGTCTCTATCAATATCCCCGGAGACTTAGAACAGCCTGATAATAATATGTCTCCTGCAGCCAATTTGGATAGACCGCCTCCTCTCAACTTTACAGTTACTAACTATCCTGAAACAGTCTCTGTTGTAGAACCACTCCAAAACACTGTTATTCCTGCCCCTTCTCCTCCTATTTCGCCCCCGAATGTTGATACGCCTACCATCAAACATACTTTTCCACCTTTTAACCCGCCTCCCTATAATGTCACTGCTACGACACCGCCTGCCACTCCAGCTGTGGATGTTAACCCTTCAGTTTCAGCAGCAACGTTATAAACCTCCCACTGCTTACATAATGATAAGGCTGTGGGATGATAGAAGCTAATAAAATGAAACCACTGAAAATGTAAAAAAACTTAGCAATACAGTTTACAGAAAAATTCTCAAAAGCAGTGAATTCAAAGATATATGTTTCTATTGACGTGTAGTAACTTGTATTGTGTTTGTCTGGTTGTTCAGTGTCAGTGTATATTTTGATGCCTCCGGATAGTAATATTAAATTAATGAATAAAAATTATTAAAAGAGCTCTATTCAAATGGCCAACATTAAATAAGTGCTTATATTAATAAATAAATATGGGTATTAATTTAAAATAATAGAAATAGATATGAACAAACTAAATCATTATTCTAACAAGTTTGTTTAATGTTGATGGTAATTGCATGTTGTCAGAAGTTTGCTTAAAAAAAGTTTCTAAAATCATTGTGGTAATTTAAGTAAAGAAGGTATATAGAATGTGCTTTTATTATTAAAAGAAAGTAATTTTATCATAAGATAAAATGACTAAGTTATTAAAACAGGGTTGGAGTTTTGTTCTTTCTCGGGGTTTCTCAAGTCATTGGTCTGTTTTGGTGGAAGTTTGCACAGAATTTTTCTCCTGGGTGATCAGTGTGCAGGAGGGAGGGTGTTTTATCAAAGTAGCTTCTTGTGCTTTGGCCTTGATGTGTCCTTGGAGAGACAGGTTTTGTTGCTTTTGGGGGAACATGATGTTTAAACCAGCTTTCTCAAAAAACGCTTTTTGTTTCAAACTGTTACAAATGGTTTGGTTTGTTCCCTGGAAGGGGGTGGAATACTGAAAGTGGTTAAGTTCATGTGATAAAAGTTAAATGAAATATTTAAAAGTGTTGCACAATTAAAAGAAGTTTTCTAATTTTATGACAATTAAAGTTGTATAAATAAAAAGTTCATATAAATGCTTTAAAGGTGTATAAAATTGCTGAAAATTTAATAATGTTTCAGTGTAATATTAAACAAAAGTATACTGTTATTAATCATAATTTTAATTATTTTAAAATATGTGTTATAAAACTACCTCTCTGCCTAAAAATCAAAAGGCAGGTGCTTTAACTTAAGTTTGTCTGATTTACTCCACCTCTGCTATATATAATAATATTAATAAATGGAAACTAAAATAGTAAGCGCATCAAGGATGTTTTGTAACAAATTAAAAATAATAAAGTATATTTCAAAAGGTGTTGTATTCCTCCCTGGAGGAGCTGGCCACTCTCCCAGGGACTGATGCATAAACCTTGAAATGTACTGCCCAGGGAGTGTTGTGTTCTTTCCTGGGGAGGCTGGCCCCTTCCTCAGGAATTAGCAAAATACTCACAAATTGGCATATTATTATTATTGACTTAAAAGATTGTTTTTTACTATTCCTCTTAATCCAAATGATAAAGAAAAATTTGCGTTTACTATTCCTTCTATTAATCATTCAGCTCCTACTGAATGATATCAGTTCAAAGTTTTACCTTAGAGAATGATAACCAGTCCTACCTACATTATGTCAATCCTTTATTCACATTCCATTACAAATTTTACAAAAACAATTTCCTAAGGTTATGATTATTCATTATATGGATGATATTCTTTTTGCCGCTGAGCAATCTTAAGAGCTGAAACAATCATTTCAGCTGGCTAAAGAAATTCTTCCTCAACATGGGTTGCAAATAGCAGAAGAAAAAATTCAAAAACAGGTTCCTTTTCAATATTTAGGTCATACTATTAATAGAAATATTATAACTCCACAAAAGGTCCAGTTTCGAACTGATAATTTATGTACTTAAATAATTTTCAGAAATTACTGGGTGATATTAATTGGGTATGGCCTACTTTAGGAATTCCAACTTATGCTTTACCCTAACAAGAAACCCTGACTTAAATAGTCCTCGCATTTTAAGCCCAGAAGCAAAAGAGGAGTTAAATGGCTGGAAAAAGAGTGCAAAATAGCCAACTAACAAGGATAACTGTAAATCTTCCAATTTCTCTTTTAATATTTCCATCTTGCCATTCCCCTACTGGGATACTTTGACAAGAGGATGGCATAATAGAATGGATATTCCTACCCAACAAAGATACAAAAAAAACTTCTGATCATCATAAACTTACACATACTAATGCTTCTGGCTTACGTCATAAATATCCCCACTTAACAGTAAAAGAAAGTAAGAGGATTGTTAGACAATGTACTACTTGTGGGCCCATAAATGCCCCTACTTTCTCTCCAGGAACTAATCCCCATGGAGAACATCCTAATGAAATTTGGCAAATGGATGTTACACATGTGCCTTCTTTTGGCTGCCTTCCGTATGTGCATGTGACAGGGTACACATATTCTAATTTTATTTGGGCAACTGCTCAAGCTGGTGAAAAGGCCTCACATGCACGTTATCATTTATTACATTGTTTTGCAGTAATGGGCCTGCCAGCACAGCTAAAAACTAATCATGGGCCTGCTTATCTTAGTCAATCTTTCAAAAAATTTTGCAATAACTGAAATATTAAACATGTTACAGGAATTCCATATAACCCTCAGGGACAAGCGATAATAGAAAAAAGTAATCACTTATTAAACTTAATGTTGCAAAAACAAAAAGGGGGAGATGAAGGAGAGTCTGCTAGGGACAGACTGTCTAGAGCATTGCCTACCTTAAAATTTCTTAATAGACAACAAATTTCTAATGCCACAACAGCAGAAAGACATTGAGAGGTTAAAAAAAAAAAAAAAAAAAAAGGGAATGAAAATGAACAATGTGGACAACCAATATATTGGAAAAATGAAAGAACCAATAAATGGGAAAAAAGGAGAGGTAAACTTTTGGGGCCGAGGTTTTGCTCTTATCATTACAGAAACAAGAGAAGAGCAGTGGATCCCCTCCAGAAGAATCAAGTCTAGAGTTGAAGATGCTGCCAAGACTTAAACTATGGACATGGTGGTTTTACAATGAATTAATTATAGGTAAAGTATTAGGTCAAGGTAAGATACCACATCATAATTACACTTATTGGACATACATAACCAACTCACCTCTTCTAAAGCTGTTAATTTGGAGTGCCTGCTACGCTCAATTTTACTGCTTCTACCCCAAACCCAACAGTCAATAATCCACTCTGGCAAATACTTAATGCTACCTTTCTTGATCTGAACGCTTCCCACCCCAACCTCACTCGCAATTGCTGGTTATGTCTTTCTGTTACACCCCCCTATTATGATGCTATAGCCCTTAATGCCACCTTTAACACTTCCTCTAATAACAATCCCCCACAATGTCAGTGGAACGCAGACAAAACTGGCGGCCGTGACCTTACTATCCAATCCGTCCTGCACACCGGACGGTGTGTCGGCAATGCCTTCGTATACATGTCCACCACCTTAACTAAGGCTTGCCTACTTTTATCCCCCCTGTCTCAACATAAATTTTACATTCCCCCTAAAGGGGCAAAATGGCTGTGCTCCTCATCAGGGCTTATCCCCTGTGTGGCAACAGCAGCCCTTAATAGCTCCGGAGAGGTTTGTGTCTTGGTTGTTGTCCTCCCCCAGGTCCTTTACCATCATGAGGAAAACCTCTATCGGCATTGGGACGATTAGCCTTCTGTTACCATAACTAGACGAAAAAGAGAAATTATTACTGCTGTTACCATTGCTTCTCTTTTAGGTATTGCCGGACTGGCCACTGGAACCACATCTGCCATCCTCCAACATCAAGGTCTCTCTCACCTAAGAGCCACAGTAGACGAAAACTTAGCCCGCATTGAGACCTCCATCACCCATCTTGAGAAATCCCTTATGTCCCTATCGGAGGTTGTTCTCCAAAATAGGAGGGGTTTAAACCTACTTTTCCTTAAACAAGTAGGGCTTAGTGCCGCACTGGGCAAGGAGTGTTGTTTCTATACTAACCACTCAGGAATAATTAAAGATTCCATGACTTAACTTAGGGAAGAAATAGCAACTCGCAAACGTGAATGAGAGGCCCAAGGAGGCCCTTCTTGGGGATTCAACAGAATCCTCCCTTATTTCCTCCCTATACTTGGTCCCATAATAACCCTACTTCTTATACTATCTATTGAACCTTGGGCTATAAGAAAAATAATACAGCTAGTTAAGGATCAAATTAATTCTTCCCTAAGTAAACCAATTCAAATACATTACCAACGACTTCACCTCACTGATCAAGGCCTAGCACCAAACATGCTAGAAGATGTCTGCCCTCTGTAAGTAACAACATCCTCCAACCCTTCCCGCCTATGAGCAGCTGAGTGTGAGGCAAACACTGCAGGAGATAGTTAAAAATGAGTACAGCCTACCTGTTCTCTGAGAAGCACGCCTCATTAGCACAAGGCTCGTTCTAACTGAGCAAAATGCTCAATAAAACATTGGGCTGGCTAGCCAATGACGGGCAACTGGACTGACCCATCAATCAACCTAAGACAGGGACATGGCCTTCTGCTGCCATGTTTCCCAATGACGGGTAAGACTGATCGGGTGCAGCCCCAACCTAAGACAGGCACAGACCCTCCCTCGCAAATAGCACATTTGCATATACGAAATCCCTCCTACGATGAGGCCTCTACTTCCCTCAGCTAGCTATACAATAAATAAGGTTCTAATAAAACAAAAAGGGAGGAGATGTTGGAGGCAGCCAGAAAGAGGTGAAGCTAAAATGGCCGACTAACAACAAAGAACAAGCCTGATCCTATATTTAGCTTTCTTTGAGGAAGTAGCTCACCCTGTTCCCGTGCCCGAGAAACCTTCCCGCCTTCCACAGATAGCAAACCCTCCCTAGCAACCAACTGTGCCCAATCCCAGCCTGCCACATATGCCTTACACGTACTTCCCCTTTTTCATGATATATATGCCACCACCTCCCTCAAGGAAGCAGAAGCAATAAAGAAGTAGCATGTAGAAAGTCTCTCCTGTGTGTGTCTGTGTCAATTGTCTCTACATCCCCCTCATTCCTTCGTTGGGTAACTCAGAGTCTCAGTTGATTTGTCCCGCGGGCCGGGACATGAGATATATAGTTTTAGAGCTTTCAATGAATGATTATTGTCATCTACTACTCTTAATGTTATATACAGGTGTGACAGTTTCAAGCTGGATGGATCTCAGAAAATCATGTCCTTAGAGCTATCCATTCCTGTATGTGTAAACATATTGCAGGTGGGACCTTTTTGTTAAATTGCTTAGTTAAAGGCCTTGATTGGGTTGCTTGACCCAAGGTGGGTTTTATAAATAAAGAAAAAACACAGACACAGGAAAAAAGCTGCAGTGACAGAAAGAAGCCTCTAGAAGTTGAAATCAAGGAAACCAGGAGAGAGAAAAGCCACAGATGGAGTACTCTGAAGCAGAACTAGGAATGAGGTCTGGAGGAGAGAGGAAAGACAAGCTGATGCCCCCATTATGCCCTGCCATAATGCTCAAAGATTATCCAGAGCTGAGCTCAGGGAGAAAGTGAGCCTAAAGGAGAAGGTAGAGAACAGCAGAGCTGCCATTGTGCCTTGCCTTGTGGAAGGAGTTCAGGATTGCCAGCAACCAATCATCAGAGAGACAGCTTCAACTAATTTGGGTGGACAGTTTTCTCAGCCTCAGAACTATAAACTCTTAACCTAATAAATCTCATTGTAAAATCCAACTCAGTTCTGGTCTATTGTGTTATCAGCCTTTAGCAAACTAAAACAAGAGGCAAGCATAAGAAGAAAGGAATATTTAATTGCTCATTTCATAGTTTTCATTTTCATAAGCCTGCATATTTCAGATGATCTTAGTTTCATTTACGCGTGGATCTTAAAAAAAAAAAAAAAAAAACTCTGAAGACCATTGTCAAAACAATGAATTGAATCTAACCACTGATGTTTTTAGAACATGCTATATGTGGGAAACTAAAATAGAAATATTGTAACCCTTATTTAATTAAATCCTCAATTTAAGGTTGCTAAAATGAAGGTAACTTTTTTATCTTCATTTCACAATGAGAAACCAGTTGTTCCTCGTTAAATGAATTACCCAAGTTCACTCAGTGCTCTCTCTATATATACTGCTTCCATCATGGGCATGATATACAAATGTGGGTGTGTATTCACATGCAGGAAAGCTCTGCTGAAGCAAATAACATATGAATTATTGAAAATTCATTAGGGATTTCATATCAATAGAAGATTAGCAAAGGCCACGTTTAACTGGTCTTTGTTTTTGTTTTTCTTGAATGATATGTCCTTCTTATGGTTTTCTTATCACTAGCATCATGTCATTATCTGAAAGAGATTTCTTCTGTTAAGAAAAATGTTTAGTGTCCATAAGCAGTATGCAACATATTCAATAATCACTTTATAAAACTTTTAATTTAGAAGTGAAAACTTATTTTCCCAACAGAATGTCTCACTTTATACATGAAGTTTTATATTTTTGTAATTTGCTGAGATGTTAACATCAAAATGTTGATGTTAAACAATATTTTTCTAGCTCTAAAAGTGCAGTGGGAATCATGATTTCATAAGAAGAAAATTAGTTATGTCAGTAAGATTATTGTATAATTTCCCACTGGATCTGTATATCAGTATTGGTTTATTATATCCTAAAATAAGTTGCCTATATCCACTTTAGATATAGAGTAATGCTGAATGCAACAATAGCATAAGGCAGCTAGCTCACAGTACGAACAAAGACATCTGTTTATGGAACAATGAATAGTTATGAACTGTTGGTCTCAAATGGCTTTGCTAGCAAAGCATTGCCTCCTAATTTATTTTTATGGCAACTGGAAGCCTAGTCTTTTCTGGTTTAGCAGTTTGCATTCAAATATACAAATAACTTCAAATACATTCACTACTATACAGGAAATTTTATTGTAGAATATAAGATGGAATTGCTAATCTGTTGATGGGCAGATACTTCTCCATCAGCAGTTTTGCCTTAATTTTTTCTTGGTGTTTTAAATAAACCTTTAGAATAAATTTTATTTATTTTTAATAAAATGTAAGGAGTCTGATTTTTATAGTAGGCTATAATGTGATTTGCAAATGTATGGAACTGAATAATCACAAATATTCTCTCTTATAATCTTAGAATTGTGTCATTTGTTTACCAATGTTTTCAGTACCTGACAGGATTTTTATAAATGAAAAGGTTAACTTTAAACTATTAAAATATTTTATGGTTAAAATTTATGGAAAGAAATTATCTGTAAATAAGAGACATATGAACATGGAAATTTCCCTCAAATATGAGAATAAAGATTCTGGAAAAATAATGTATTACCATGGGTGCAAATTAAAAATTTTCATATAGGTTATTTTATCGACCACTTTCAAATCACCTGTTCAAAGGTGATGATGGCAATTTCACTTGTATATATTTCTATTTATCCATGATTACAAAAATATACAATAAAATAATTTTTACCTTAAGCATATAACAAACCACTTCCCAGTCAAAATTAGTGTTTACCTAAAAATTATTTTTCAAAGATTGGTAAACTTCTGTAGAACAAATCACTAGTTTTTTGTGTATATGAATTTATAGCAATAACAGTATTGTTGGACAATTCATTTATGGAAGTGTATAAATAGGAGTTTATCCCATTTCAAAATGCTCCTAAGTATAAACACCTAAGGTTTCTGTAAAATTAAATAGAAGTAGCACCTTGAAAGACTATATAACAATAACAAACTAGTAATATATACAATGAAGTAAGACATGTTTTGTAATGTAAGACACTTAATATGGCATTGTTAAGGAAAAGACAAGCTAGGATAAAGTTAAGTCAAGCAGACAGTGAAACACAATAAAAATATGAAAATGATAATATATTATTTAATAATGTATTATACTATTAATATTAACATTATATAAGAAATAATAATATTATTATACATGTATTATTATACATGTAGTAACATAATTTACATATATATCATACTATGTATCAAAAACATTTTTAACTTACTTTCATGTAGTAGCACATTTAATCTCACAAAAACACTGGCAGAGAAATGTCTTTATTATCCACTGTCTATATATGAAGTTACAGAAGGAAAATAATATAAAGTCATGTAT
>JAKSZT010053767.1:14312152-14323989 GCA_026826555.1 Tolypeutes matacus
TCTCTGTCTCTGTCTCTGTCTCTCATCTCTCTCTCCAGGAGCCCTAATGAATACATATGATGTGGTTAAAATAATATTTTTTAATTGTATGGTCATGTTATTGGTTATAATTTCTGCTTACCTTTCTACTCCTAAACCGTTATGTAGTCTTTATAAAATATAAAGACTCAGCCATGCTAAGAATGTAACAAATCTTCCTTGTTTTATACATACAGATTCAAAGTCACATATTTAAGATCAGGCATATATGCCCACAATATCATATATACTATCCATATATAAAAATATGTTTAAATAATTTGTAATGACATAGCAATTTAAATTGTATTATTTTACAATATGCACTAAGAAAATATTCCATCTATTATTATGAATGCCTCTATTAGCCTTTTAGAAATCTGCTTAAATCATATGTCAAATTTATAGATTTTTAAGTCTTAAAAGTTAATGAAATGTGGTCTATGATAGAAAGTTTCTGGAAACATTGATTCTTCTAATTGAAAGCAGTTTTAGTCATATTTTGTCGCAACAGGACTCCCACTTGACTTGGCATTTTTCATTTTTATTTTCAATGAAAAATGGTTAATTACAAAGAAATTTTCAATCAAAAAGGATCAATTATTAAGGTATTCATATATTTCATGAATATATGATTGAAATATATGAATATCATGATTGTGACTTCACCCTTTTCTTACTACTTCTTCAACTTTTTTGAGCTTTTTTGAACTTTACTTAATGACACAACTTCCATCTTTTACTATTGCTACATCTGGTAATAATACTAGGTGCCAATGAGAAATCTTGAAATGTCAAATTCTTGCATCCTTTCACAGTGGTTTTAGATCTTATAACTACATAGACATCTTCTGCAAAAGGGTTGTGTTGGACACTGAGTCACATCCCCCCAAAAAGTCATGTTCAACCCTTGGTCCTTGTGGTGTGAACACATTTGTGAATAGGACCTTGGGAGATGCTATATCTTAACATGTGCCCACACTGAATAAGGATGGGCCTTATTCCAATATGGCTGAAGTCATTATAAGAAAAGAAAATTGGACAGAGATAGAAAAACCACAGAAGCATTCTGAATCTGGACAGCATCAGATCCCAGAAGAGAACGGTGAAGATTTCCCTATGTGCATTGTCATATGGTGGAAAAGCCAAGGAGCCCAAAAGATACCAGAAGATATCAGCCCTACAAGGAAGCAATTCTTCTATCCTCTGAAATCTTGAGCCAATAAATTCCTATTGTTAAGTCAACCCATTGTGTGGTATTTGTTTAAGCAACTAGGAAACTAATGCAGTCAATATGGTTGACAGTTTTGAACTTTGCTCAATATCGAAGAAGGGATTCCATACTTTGTTTTAATTTTGATGAAAATAGGATTATAATCATACTTTCCAATAAACCATTAAATACAGTGTTTCACATCCTTACAAACAGAACTCAGTGGATGTTTTAAGGAAGATACGATTTGGAATCTTGGTTTATACAAAAAAAACTGTAGATTGTCTAAGGAACAGGCACCAGTCTATAATCTAAAATTAGTTCTAGTGTTACTGTAGAGTTATTAGTAATATATACCACCTCAGCAGAGAAATTGGGGACAGAAGGTAATTTGTTTGTTTCTGTTCTTTAACAGGTAGGAAAATAATGCTAAATGAGGAAGGGTAAATCTTAGCATAATTAAGTGGCCAATATATTATTGCATTTTTCCTGAGCTGTTGAAATCAAACACTTGAGAATAACTGAACAAGGGTAAGAAAATGCAGGCTTTATGCCAGTGATTAGTGAGAAGTTAACAGTAAAACATAATGGATACATTTTACAAATTTGTTCCTTACTGTCTGAATAATTTAAAACTCGGTAGGAGTAGAGTTTAATGTGTAAATTTTTATTTGTCAAATATACAAATAATTTCTGTCCATAAAATCAAATAATGGCAAGATCAGAATTTGAAAACACATCTGTGACTATAAAACCCACTACCATAATTGGCAATATTGTGTGAAGAAACAGTACTTCAGCCTTGGCAGTAATGTTATTTCCAAAGTCTTCTCTTTTAAAAACATAATTTCTATGAGCTTATTTCAGTTAAATTATATTGAATTTAATTTATAAATTCTATTTTAAAAGGACACATTAACATTCAGGTTACATTGAGAAAATTAGTATTGTATATGAAAAATTCAACTGTCATTTTAGATTGTTAGTTCAGCTAAAAAGTCTGAACTAAAATAAGGGTGAAGATACTACTGAGAAAAATATAAATACAAGCTCTTAATTTTCTTTAGTATATGCCATTGCTCCCTGCATAAACAAGTTGTTTTAAACTGTAGTATTTCATTTATTTTAAAAATATGTTTTCAGAAAAATCAAGATTCTCATAATTTTAAAAAACTCATTATAATTTAGGTTTACAATAGCATGAAATGTATTATTCTGCTTGACTTCTTTTAGCAACCTCAATAGATAAAGCTTTGAAAATTCAGTTTGTTTTTAGAAGGAACATTTTGCTTTCTCCAGGATTGTTAAGAATTGATTAGTAATGTATAATGGGTTCCTAAAAGCCAGTACTGTCTTGTTTAACACTACCTGTCAATTATAATGATGCTGAAATAGAACTAAGTATAAAAGGAACATTGGGAATGTACTGCTGTGCAGTGAGAATGTGAAAGACTCAGTATTAGTTGCACAGTTGTTTCACTTTTAAATTCAATTATGTACTACCTGAATCTAAAACATTAGCCAAGAATATTACATAAATATTTATTATGAGGTTAGTTAGGTTAATTTTAAAAAAAGAGAGAAAGATTTTTAGGCCACATATTGTACTAGTATCTTTGTGTCTAATTAAATGTATGTTTTAATGTTCATAAATAAAGCTTTTGCTTTATTCAATTGTGAATGGTTCTAAAATCTCAGCACAACGTTTCTGTGCTAAGAAAGATTTTAGATTCCAACTGAATATCAGATGAATATGAGCATCTTATACTCAACTGGAGCTGGCAAATGAGTTATAACATATTTAATATCCATACCAACATCCTAAAACCAGATTCAGACAATGAGAATGTCTACTGACCAATTGAAAGAGCATAGTTCAATTGCTTTATATACACACTGGGCTCTCAGAACACAATTCCATTCACAGATTATTTTTTCCATATGGTAGAAAAAAAGAAAAGAGGATAATTTTTGGACTCTGATCAGTTGATTTACAAACATTAAAGATCAATCTTTAAGTCATTCAAGGACATGTATTAGAATGATCAGTTACTTCATAGTTATTTACATCTGTGACTCTATTGCCAAATGTTTGTAAACTTTAGTATATTAATAAGCCAAGTACAACAAAAGGGCTGTAGCTAAACTTTTTCCCTATAGAATTATGCTTCTTTGTTAGACCTAAGAAAACGAGCAAGATAGTACTGAGCAGAAAAGAAAATTACTTTGCACCACCATTGAGAAAAAAAAAGAAAGAAATAATAAGTAAATATGAGAGCACTATTTGCATTGCTGCTCTTGCTAGGGAATTTGGTATACTTAGAACAATGACCTCCACCATCATTAAGAATAAAGAAACAATATTAAAAAAAAAAGGCTGATGTTGTGAAAGGAGTAAGAAAACAGTGTTCCCAAACACTTGAGGAAGTTGAAAAGCTGTTATTAATTTGGGTAAACGAGAAGCAGTTAGCAGGAGACAGTGTATCAGAAGCCATGATATGAAAAAAACCACAGTGTTGCATGCTGATCTTTTGAAAGACAAACAGGAACTGAGTGATGAGTGTTAGGTTTGGAGGGAAGACAAGGAAGGGAGGCATTTTAGAAATCAGACCAGGAGCTGGGGTTAGTTTAAACAAAGCCTTTAATGAGAGAGCTTAGCAGGCAGGCTGCATCTGAATAGACAACAGCAGAGAAGGAGGGGGAAATGGGGATATTTATAACTCATTCTGGGGCTAGACTACAAAGGGGTTAGTTTGTGATGGTGTATGCTAGATTTGTAGTTTCAGGGTCAGGTTGTGATAACTCATGTCAACTTTATAGTTCCCCCTTCGTTCTGGGTATTATTTCTCTGATGTGGATTGCTACATTCCTATTGGCAGAAATCCTTAGGCAAGGGAGTGGGGACAGGAACTCTGGTTTCGTACCAATTAAGGATACACACCTGATGGGAGAGGAGGTAGTGATGATGAAGGGGAATGGCAGGGCAAGAGCCCTAGGTCTCACATTCCAGACTCTTTTTATTTCTTTTTGATAGGGGGAGAAGGATGATGATCTGTGTTCTGTCATTATTTCCTGCTGACCGGGGAGTAGAGCTGTCCTTAATAGTTGTCTTGTGCCAGGAGTTGGTAGCAGTAAACTTGCTGTGTGAGAAACATGTTGCTGATGGCCTGATTGGCTAAGGTGTGAACAGTTCTATGGATGAAACTTGTTAAGAGCTGAGTAAGACAGGGCCTGAGAGGAAAGATTAACAAGATTAATATGAGAGGGGTTGGGAGAGATATGAGAGTGGCATGAAGCAGAGGAGAAATAAGAAAAAAGCATCTTAAGCCAGAAAGTGTTACTGAGTGCATTTTTTCTGTTTTTTTTTTTTTTTGATGATCTTTTGTTTATTGGGGAGGGGGGAGATCATGTGGGTTTTCAGAATAGTAAATTAAGGGTTCAAACACTTAACATTGTTTTTGAAGCAGACTGATTGCTTTCTTGGCACTAATTTCTTCCATGCTGAGGAGGAGTGGACCATCAACCAATATGGTTCTCTCTTTCCCAGCCTTTTTGCCTGTAGGTAAGGGAAAGGGCATTTTTCCATAAACTCTACAGAGGGGGATAGGTATTTTATACTCTTACATTCTACCTTAGTGCCCCTTTCACTTTCCATTCCATGTATAAATATTTTGAAATATCACCTGAGCAGTTAGGGCATTGAAATATTGCATGTAGGTTATACAACAACAATATAAAAGACAATAGAATAATAGGGGTAACATATACACAACATTGAATATTAGTGCTTGGCAGTGAAATCATATAATTTGGTGGGTAACTATTTCATATTACAGATTTCCTTTTGTTGTTTTATACAAACAGGGGCAGATTATGTTGGTTTAATAGTATAGAAGTAATATTTTCATTAGTAGATTGCAAAGTACCAGATAGGGGTTTTTATGAGGAGGTTTCTAATACAATATATTTTTTATTTCTAAATTTAAAAATAAATTTAGGCACAAGAAGAGTTTACATAGACACATCAAGAGTTTTAGTGAGAATAAGAGACTTTAGATTTTTAACTGTGGTTTCATTACAATGTTTTGGGTGAAATTTATTTTTCTTTGGACTTAAGATTCCCAACCAGCGAGGCTGCATAGGCCAGTATTATACTTAAAAGGACCTCATTTTTCTCAGTTTGTATAGTTTGAGGCATAGGCAACAATAAATTATTACTGCTTTTCATTTTGGGCTGTAGGGCAGCAGGCACTTTAACTTATAAGTTCAGTGCCTGCATTGGTTTTGCTGTTAGCACCTTAACTGGAGCAGTGAAATTAAACTTGGTTTATTATAAAGATTCTTTATTGCCTTTTAGCTGTTTCATTAAAAGCCCATTAATTTTTATAATAAAAAGTCCAATTAATATTTTAGTTTATAGTTTAAGACTATATGAGGTAAGTGATAGTTTTTTGGTAACTGTTAATTTGGGCTGGCATCTCATATAGGGCATTTATATTTTCTAGGCAGCAAATAGTAGCTGGCAGGTTACAAGAGTTTGTTGCAGTGTCTGTAGCAGTGAAAGCATACCTTGCCCTTTTTGAGAGCAGGAGGGGACTAATATACAGTTGTTGGAGTGACCATGATGAATACTTATGGATGATGTCTCTGAGCTTTTGGTGAGCAACAAGCAGCTGGAAGTGCTGCTACAGGATTCAGTAGACACGATGTCTGTTTTTCTTGTGGAGCCACTTTGCTGCTTTTTGGGTGTCAGTGGTATGGCTCTGGATCTTCACAAGGGTATCTGCTTTAACAGTCTCAAGAGGGTTATTTGAGGAGTGGGAAGGGATGTGATGGACAGATACATGTTTCTGCTTGCAGGTGTCTCAGATGTTTTTCCACAGATCTCTTCCCCACAGAGGGTGGTTCACAATAGTTCATTGTTCCTGTCTTGTTTTTAATATCTGCAATCCATCCCTGGATAGGGACGGCAGTTTTCAGAGTGATTGGACACCAATAGGTTAAGCTTTCCACTTGTAACAGTACATGGTATACTGCACATAGTTGCTTTTTAAAGGACCTATATTGTAATTTGGTCCCTTTCTACAATTGTGATTAAAACCCAAGGGGTATATATGCATATATATTTATATATCATTTTGCAAATGTTTGTATGTATTGTGAGAATTTTGATTTTTACCCATTAAAAAAAAAAAAAAAAAAAACCCAAGGGGTACTTATTTAGGATGTTGCCTTTGCCACAAATCCCGCCCAAAGCCAATATTGGTGCTGGCCACATTCAATTTACAGGGTTAGTCAAGGTTTACCCCGTTTACTACTTGACCCTGTGTTACTGCCCTCTTTACTTTTTTTTTTTTTTTTAAAAAGCAACCTGTTGCAGAAGGGGAGGGTGGTGTCTCATTTCCATGCACAAATATTTCTCATTAATACATACAATGGTTTTAATAACTGAGCTAAATGATGAAGGGTTTCCAGTACCTTAACAACCCCAGAAAGGTCATTAATTGTTTTGGACTTTGTGGTGTGTGAAAATTTTATACTTTAACAACACTTAAGAGTTTGACAGAGCAGCAAGGATTTTGTAGCTTCTTCTTTTTTTTTTTTAATTTATTTTTATTGTGGGTAAAAATCAAAATTCTCACAATACATACAAACATTTGCAAAATGATATATAAATATATATGCATATATGTGTATTTGCTTACAATAATGTTATTTATATATATATATACATATATTTTAAGAGGTGCTTAGATTACCCAAAATATTACACGGAACCCACTGGGATTCCCATGTTGCCCACCTCCCACACCTCCCACCACATCCCACACAAACATCTCCCACAAGTGTGGCCCACCACCCTCAATGAACTTACACATCCTAGAGTTGCCACCAACCATAGACCACAGTTCACACTGTAGACCACACTCTCTCCCACTCAGTTCTGAGTGGTGTGTGCTGATTTAAAATGGCCTACATCCGTTGCCACAGCAGTACTCAGGACAACCTCCAACTCCCAAAGAAGCCCCTGTATTTCAACTGCTCATCCCCTCCCTACCCCAAAAGTGTCAAGTGGCCACTGGCTCCACCTCATTGTTATAATTTCTTGCATTGCTAGAATCACCATATGTGAAAAAGAGAATACCATCAAGTCCAATCTAGTCGTAGCTTCTTCTAATTGTTTGCCTATTCCTGGCTTTTAAGATAAGATACAATTGTGTCTGGTGTTTCTTTTAATTTTGAAAAATAATTATTGATTAACTTAATATTATTAATATAATGAAATAGGGTTATAACTAAAGGTGTTTTTTTTTTTTTTTTTTTTTTTTTTTTATAGTCAGATTCTTTGCCATCAGACCAGGACATTGGTTAATTTAGGCACACAGCTTTGGGAAGCACTGTAAAATAGACAGTTGGCTTTTTCACATGAAGATGAATGCAGGCTGGCTTGACTTGCCTAAAGAGATACTAAAGAAATCTTTAATAAGTTTTAGAACAAAATGATAGTGATGTAAGTGGATATTAATTTCTTGCAACAAACTAGTAATATTTGAGACTGTGGCATACAACAGTGGTTTTACTTTAATTTATGATAACTTACTGTTAAGCACCACTCCTGGCAGCCCTCAATGGCTACTCTCTTTTTGCAGCCCTAGAGATGCTTTTTCATCAGAGGTGGGGAGGATCAGACAAATATGAACTAAAACATCTGCTTTTTTATTTCTAGGAGAAGAAGTTGTTTCTGTGACACATACTATTTTTTTTAATAATTAAAATCATTATTAACAACATTATACTTTTATGTAATATTATGCTGAAACATTATTAAATTTCTAGGAAATTTAATAATTTCTCTTCATTTTAATTTAGGAGCAAACAGGCCAGTACAAAAAGAGTTAAGAGACACTAATAGAAATATAAAGCTTATTAATTTGATTCATAATTCTTTCTTCTTTGGTGTGGTTGTTTTTAAGTTTTCTATCATTTCACATCTCTGAAAATACTGCTTTTAAGATATTTTCTGGTATCAGTGTTGTTTGTAGTATGTAAGCTTGTTCTTGGAAACAGTCTTATTAGTAATCAGCAACCAGTTAGTAATATCTGAGCAGTATGAATGCAGTTAAGTTTTAATTTAGCAGTTTAGACAGGTATTTAACACATATATTTTGGATTATTATTATTTAGGAGTACACTTGGACTTGACGTTCAGGAGTGAGCTATTGATTTAAAACTGAAAGTTTCTTTTAACGCCTTGATAAAAATTCTGATCAAAACAAAATGTGATGAAAACTTAAAACCTTGTCAAAATAGCAATCCATTTTGAGTTGAACTGCGATTGTTTCATGGGGCAGCAGTGATAGGAATTTTACTATTTCAGATTTTTGGTTTGACAGAATTTGGCAGAAAAAAGGGGATAGGTCTGTTAGAGAAAGGAAGAATATGCCATGTTTGGCTTTGAGGAGAAGGAATGAATATGTGTGCTATAAGCCTGGTTAAAATGTCTCCTCCAAGGATGAGAGTTGGACAGCAGGGAAGCACTAAAAATGAGTGAGTGAACAGGTGGCTTTCTAATGAGCATGGAAACACAGGGGTTGTGAGGGATTGTGAAACTATTTCATCTGCCCCCACTACTTAGATCAAGGAGTGAGTTAAGGGTTTGGGGAATTTGGTAAGGGTAGAGTAAGTGGCTCCCATTTTAATGAGAAATGAAATTGGCTTACCTGTCACCATGAGAGTTACCTAAGGTTCCGCTTTAGGGATGGGCATGGGGGCCTGAGCGGTTCTTGGGCACCTTTATTTGTCCATTGCCAGTCCCAGGAGGTCTGGGAGGTTGAAGCCCAGGGGTGGGTTCAACTGAGTAACCACTGCCCTCTTGCTTTGAGAGGCCTGGAGACTATTGGACTTCCAGTGGATTCCCTGTTTGCACAGCCGGCAGGGCCCTGGAGGAAGTTGTGGGTTCGGGCACTGCTTGACTCACTGCCCAGGGTTTTACATTTGAAGCATGGCCCCAGTGGGTTCTCCCAACTGCCTGGAGTGGGCTGGGTGTTGGGAAATCTGGAGAGCAGAGGCAAGTAGCTGGTAGGCTCCCTTATGAGATTTGTTTTTAGCTTCTTCCCTTTGCCCTTCCGTTGGGTTTGTTCAATATCTCGATTGTTAAAAACCTCTGAAGGCTAGGTTAACAAAGTTAGTCTGACTCATCTGGGGGCCTGCTTCAGGCTTCTGGAGCTTCCAGCAAATGTCGGGGCTGACTGGGAGATAAAATGCATGTGAAAGAGGAGGGTACTCTCCGGCAAGTCTGGGTTTAGATTTGTATAATGCTTCCTGTAGCCTTGAAAGGAAGGCAGTGGGGTTTTCATCAGCTTTCTGTGAGATTTCTTTGAATCTATCATAATTTACTGCTTTATATGCTGCTTGTAGATATGCAGCTAGGCAAGTTATCACATGGTTGTAGGACTGGTGGCTGGGTCCTGATAATTTCTGTTAGGTTCTTCCTGGGGCACTGCTGTGGCTCCAACAGGGCTGTGGGTAGCTTCCTGTCAGTTTAGTGTACCTGCATGGGTCTGGACTGCAAGCCAAACACATTCCTTTTCTTCTGGGGATAGACAGGTGGAAAGAATGACATAGAGGTCTCTCTAAGTAAGGTCATAAGACACAGTTAGGTATTGAAATTCTTTGATAAAATAAGAAGGGTCAGTAAATAGGATCTTAGATGGTGTTTAATCTGGGAGACATCAGAGAGAGAGAAGGGAATGTGGACACATATGGGTTTGATGAATCTTACCTGGAGGTGGAGTTGAGGGCTGGGGGAGTTTCTGGACAAGGGAGAAAAGCAGGAGGGGCAGAGGGGACTGGAGCAGCAGGCAGAGGGAGGGGACATATTGGGAAGGGGAGTAGAGTGGTCCACCGGATCACCTGATTGAAGAATGTTTCTTACAAGGTATTAGAAGAGTGTGGATTTTTTGAGAGAGGAGTGTGAAGAAGGAGAATTTGAAAAGCATAAGACTGAGAAAGGAAGGGGTGCCTGTGCAACTCAAAAAAGGCTTGAACAGATGGGATTTTGCTCCACTTGTTTAAATGTTGACAATAATTGTTGAGTTCTATAAGAATTTGGGGTTCTAAGGTCCTGTTTTCTGGCCAGATGGATTTATGTTGAGTTGTTAATCCAGCCAGGGAGTGTTGCAGTAAAAGATGAGTTTTTTTTGGCTGGAGATCAGATTAAAGACCAAGGTTTTTAGAACTTTGAGAGAAGCACCAAAGGGGTGTTTTTAGGGAGGGGCAAATTGGCTGTTGCCCATGGGTATAATGAGATTTCACTGAGTTCCCAAGGTGCTGACATATCACAGGAGCCATCCCATTCTGTATTTCATCAGGCTGGATGTGGAGCAGAGGACCAGAGTGAGTCATTCCCTGCCATCTAGTCACTCTGTGGAGTGGAGTATCTAGGACCCAAGGCAGCCCTCTACCTGGTGCCAGGGTTTTTGAGGCAGCAAGAGTGGTTCTGGACAACTGAGAATGAAACGGAACAGAAAAGCGTGCCACAGACTACAGCAGAAGTTTTGCTGTGTCTCAACTTCACACTTTTACCAGAGTTATGTTAATTAACAGAGATAACATAATTTATATATTTGCCTTGCTTCTTAAAGTCCCTCCTTGTTGAAGATGAAGCTCTAACTTGTCAGTAACTGCATGCACTTTTAGGGAAACATCAGAGTAAAACAATGTCCCTGGAAAAAAAAAAAAAAAGGGTGCTGCACGTGCAGGAAAAGGGTGAAGCTCCCTATCCAGTTTTCTGAATGGAGGACAATGAAAATCAGAGGAGGGCATCAGCCTGAACAATTGCTGGTGTGGATGGAGGGGACCAAACAATTGGGCTCCCTTGATATTGGCTCCTGCATTTCAACACCAAAATTTTAGGTTCAGAGGGCAGGTGGGGAAGGGAGTTGTTTTAGAAATCAGACCAGGAGCTGACGTGAGTTTAAACAAAGCCTTTAATGAGACAGCTTGTGTGGTTGTTCTGAACCACTTGTTGGCGGAAGGGGAACGCGTGGAAGGTGGCAACCAGCGTTCGGGGGCCCAGATGGCGTGGAGGGCGCACGGAGGAAAGACCACCGTGGAGACGAGGTAAGTACGCAGGTCTAATTTATTACAGGAAGGTTTGTTGCTTATATAGGTTCTGATAAGGGAAGTGAGTTAAGGACATGATTGGAGGAAGAGGGGTGATGTATATAGTAACTGGCAAAAAAGAAGATTTTTAGAAAAGGTTATGATTGGACATTGAGGATTGACTGAAAGAAGTCTTTTCAGGTTCATGCCGGGAGTCACGTAGCACTTGGCAGCCATTTTAGCTGCTTGGGGGCACCATTTTAGGTGTCCCTACCACAATTCCTCCTTTCTTTTTATTAAAGGAAAGAGAGGTTGGCATTAACCAGCTGGGGGAAGTAGAGGTCTCATTCCCGCAGGATCGACAAGCCAGTTGTTAGGTTACGGTAGGCTAGGGGCGTCCCCTTCTAGCCGTCCGTACTCCGTGACTACAGTTTGGGCTGCGCACACCCATTGTAGTGGCTGTTTTTTTTTTTTTTTTTTTTTTTTTTTTTTTTTTTTTTTT
>JAKSZT010053767.1:14324089-14340459 GCA_026826555.1 Tolypeutes matacus
TTTTTTTTTTTTTTTTTTTTTTTTTTTTTCTGTTTTTTGCAGGAGGGGATATTTGCAGAGCAACCCCTATGCTAATGAGGCATACTTCTCAAGGAGCCTGGAAATGGCTTAGTTTTATGCCCTCCTTTGCAGTGCTTTGCCTCGCACCCAGCAGTACCACTGATGGCAAGTTCCAGGAATTGTTTGCCGGTTCCCCTTTGGGGAGATGGTAATCTTTGTGCTCGAACATCAGATTTTTGGCCATGAACCAAGAGAGAGCGGTGGGTGTAGAGTGGAAGAGAAGGAAGGAAAGGAAGGCAGGGGGACAAAGCACTTAGGGATTTGGGTTATAATGGGGAATCCGGGTTTTCTTATGGGATGCATCTTGGTGTTTTTTCTTAAGCTTAGGGCGCTTCTTTTTGCTGCCGGGCACTGTATAGGTCTTCCTTTTGTTGCCAGGTGCTGTATAGGTGACGGTTTTTCGGGTGGCCAGGCGTTGATAGTGAACCTGTGGAGAGGGGCTCAAAGCGGCATTAACTTGCTCTTTAATTAAACTGATAATTTTACGAACAGCCCAGGGTCCAATGGCTAGAATAAGAAGAAAGGTTATAAAAGGGCCTAGCACTGGGAGGAAATAATGGAGGATTCCATTGAATTCCCAAGAGGGGTTTGTTAAAGCTGTTTCTCTTTCTCTTTTTTGCTTTGTTAGTCCTTCTCTAAGTTGGGCCATGTTGTTTTTGATAAGGCCGGAGTGATTAGCGTAAAAGCAACACTCTTCTCCTAAAGCGGCGCAAATTCCTCCCTCTTTTAGGAAGAGGAGGTCTAGTCCCCTGCGATTTTGGAGGACAACTTCAGACAGTGAGTTTAGAAATTTTTCCAAATGAGAGATGGAGGTTTCTATACGGGCTAGATCTTAATCTACGGCCCTTCTGATAGAGGTAAGAGCTGATTGTTGTAAACCCAAGGCGACAGCCCCAGTGCTAACTCCTGTGATACCTAGAAGGGAAGCGATTGTGATGGCAGTTATAACTTCTTGTTTTTGTACATGAGTTGGTAGAAGGTTGCTCTGCCAGGAGTCAAGGAATTGGTTATTATCATGAAAGTAGATGCGGGGGAAACAGTGGCGAGCACGCAAGTTTTACCAGTGGCGTTAAGAATTGTGACACTGAGACATGGGGTGAGACCGGTAGAAGAACATAGCCACTTTGTATTATTGGAGGTAGCAGAAACTTTACATCTGTTTCAGGGGTATTGGTAAGGTTGCAAAGAGTTTTCATGTAGGGGGTAACAGAGCCTCCAGTTTTTGTAATACAGAGCCCGCTGTGGGATACGGATTGGACGGTTAATCCTATTCTTGTTTGGTTCCAATTACAAGAGGTGGGATTGGGGTCAGTAGAACTGTTGTAGGAGGCATTAATGGCTATAGCTTCGTAATAGGGCGACATGTAAGAGAGACACAACCAGCAGGCTTGGGTAGAGTTAGGGCTGGAAGAGTTCAACGCGAGAAAGGCAGCGTTAAGGAGGGATAAAAGTGGGTTGTAGAGTGACAGCAAAGATGTGTTAAGTGAGAGTGGGATGTTGGTGGAGTTGGATAACTGTACGCTGGCTGAAGCCGAAGATGAGGGCAGAGGAGGAGGAAGTGGTTGTGGGTTGAGCACTGGGTTGGGGCCAACTGCAGTGGTAGGCGGGGGAGAGGGCTGTGTTTTCTGTATTTTGAAAAAGGTGCCATAGTCGTAATGGACCATGTAGAGCCGAATTCCCCACGTGCGGCCAGATAGCCATTGGACGTCGGCGGGGTTTTGTACTGTTATGGTGATATTGGGCCAGCCTGTAGCTTTTATGTGTTTGTCATTGTTAGGGGGATTGGACCATCCGTGTGCTATTGACTCGCATCCCCAGGAGGGACAGTAATAATGTGAGGGATTATGACAGGAGGAGTGGGAGGAACCTGTTGAAGAGGGGCAAATGTAATAGCCTGACACCTGTGCCGAGGCTGCTATAAGGGAGGGCTCTCCTGTCCGTGCTGTTTGTTGTAGGTAGCAAGCTTTGGATGTGGACCCGTCAAGGGAAGGGATTTTATTGCCTTGTGGGCCGCAGCCTTGGGGGTAGAGGACAGGGAATTTGGGACTGCTAATACCCATATTGGTAAGGCAACAGGCATGCAGGGTGAAAGAGGGAGCGCCGGATGTGACATTATAACGGAGGGTGATTTCTTCTTGCCAAAGCTGTAACGTCCAGTTAAAAGGTTGATGATTATTATTAGCAAGCAAAAAGGAGGGAAATAGAAGGAGAAGGGCGAGGATTTTAAAAGGGGGTGCCATTAGAAAATAAAGAATGTGAGTACAGTAAGAATGGTAGTTATAGAAAGGGAGTAACAGTGAAGAGGAAGGAGTTGAGAGAAAGGTATTACTCACGGTTTGTTGTTCCTTTTTTGGCAGGCCGTGGCAGGACGAATGTTTTTTCCTGTGACCCAGATAGGTTGCGGTGCTTCTTCTGGAAAGACACAAGCAAAGCCCCTCCCTTGGGCTAAAAGAGGGCTAGGTCCTTTCCAAGTATTGTTTTTGGGGTCTTTCCAATATACCATAGGGGCCACTGTAGGTGTATATGACGGTCCCCAATGTTTGTGGAGTGGAGACAGTCCCTTTTTATCAAATGTGAGGAGATTCATATGAATGAGACAGCTGGTAATAATTTCACTAGGAGGACTGTGTGGCCATAATGCCTTTTCTTTTTGAATCAAGATCTTTAGCTGTTGATGAGTATGTTCTACTATTTCCTGACCTTGAGGATTGTAAGGAATGCCAAAGTGGTGTGTGATGTTGTATAATTTTAGAAAGTTAGCAAAGGATGTACTGCGGTAGGCAGGGCCATTATCGGACTTAACATCCCAGGGGACTCCCATGAACAGAATGGCTTGATGCAGAGCTTTGATACAGTGTTTTGCTGTTTCCCCAGCTAAGGGAACTGCATAGCAGAGATGAGAGAAGGTATTTATGGTGACATGAACAAACTTTAGGTGACCAAACGAGGGGACATGTGTAACGTCCAACTGCCAACGAGAGTTGGGTTTAAGGCCGCGACAGTTAACTCCCTGGGGTTGTAATGGCCCTAATGGGAGAAATGGAGTGCAGGTTTTACAAGATCTAACCAGATGTGTGCATGTTTGGATGTTAAGGTCTGGCAGCAGATGTTTCAGAGAGATCGCTGAGAAGTGAAATTTGGAATGTAATAGCTTGGCCTGATTGATGAGATCTCCAGGTGTCACAACTGCTGTCATAGACACGGCACAATCTGCTAAATGGTTGCCATGAGCTAAGGGCCCAGGCAGATTGGAGTGACTCCTGATATGTGTGATATACCAGGGAGCAGTGCGGTGTTCAATTAGTTTTTGAAGGTGTAATAATGCCTTATCAATAGGTGTTTCTTTAGGAAAGAATGTAGCATGTGCTAGCACCTGGCAAATTTGAAGACTGTAGAGGCTATCAGTAAAAATATTCAGGGGCTCGGAGGGGAACAATGTAAGTGCCAGATGTACAGCTTCAAGTTCCCCTGTTTGTACAGAGTGAGGATTAGGCTTGACATATGTGGAAGGGGAGCCTATGTTAGGCTGGTAAACCACAACGGCATATTTTGATTTTGAGGCACCTGTAAACACGGTAGTACTTGAGGGGAGAGGGGAGGAAGAAGGATAAGGGTAAAAAGGGTCTGAGAATGGCAACCGAACGAGCCCTTGAAGTAGTTTATGTTGAGGATAATGGTTGTCAAAAGTTCCAGTAAAGCCTTCTACTAAAATTTGCATTTTTTCATTGTTTTGAAGGAGTTGAGTAGTAGCCACAGCCGAAAGGGGCCAGACAATGGTGTCTGGTTTTACTTGAAAAGTGTGGAGGCAGAGTGTACACAGATCGCTGGCTAAGGCGACCCAAAGGCGCACTGCTGGACAGATTTTTGAAAGTTTACTTTTAGCTGGGTGTGACCACAGCAGTGGGCCCTCTTGCCAGAGGACTCCAGTAGGAGTGCCAGACGTGGCAAGAATTAAGGCTAATATAGGACTGTTCGGGTTGTACCTCTTAAGTGTGCACTGTTGAAGTGCGTGGTTAACCGCTTGTATGGCTGCTTTTGCCTGCTGAGTTAGTGAGATGTTTTTAGTAACAGCCTGAGGTGGTGTTGCAGGCAATCGCAGAAGGTCAAAGAGCAAAGAGAGGCGTAAGTTGTGCAGTGGAAATGAGAAGAGTTGGTCTTATCCAATTAATGTTTCCACACAGCTGTTGAAGCTCTGTCAAAGAGAGGCGATCAGGGATCTTTATCTTAGGAGCAATAGGTTTAACATATTGAGAAATTTGAAAACCTAGAAATGAAAAGGGCGGGTGGCGTTGGACCTTTTCAATTTTAATGTGAAGGCCTATATCTGTTAGATTTTGTGTAAGCTGTTGGAAAACAGCGTTTAAATGCTGGGCATCACTATGCGCCAAGAGGATGTCATCCATATAATGAATGATGAATGCCTGAGTTCTAAGAGGGGCCACTGCAATATTGACATAATTTTGGCAAAGTGTAGGGCTATTTTTCATTCCTTATGGAAGTACTTTCCACTGGTATCTGCAGGCTGTCCCTTGATGGTTGGGGAGGGGGACAGTGAAGGCAAATTTATGTCTGTCTTGAGGATGTAAGGGGATAGAAAAGTAACAGTCTTGAATATCAATTGTAATTATATGATAATCATGAGGGATTGCCGTAGGGTGAGGCAGCCCCGGTTGGCAAGATCCCATGGGGACAATATGCTTGTTTATTTTTCTAAGGTCATGCAGCAGACGATATTTGCCAGTAGTCTTTTTTTGTATGACAAAAATGGGAGAATTGTAAGGGCTGGTGGAAGGTTCAATGTGACCAGCTTCCAGCTGTTCTTGTATCAGCGTAAGTAAGGCTTGAAGTTTGTGGGACGGGAGAGGCCACTGCTCAACCCATATAGGGTCCTCTGTGTCCCACTGCAGAGGAACAGGGTTAGGTGGTTGTAGCTGAGCAGTGGCGCCTAGGATTGGGGGGGCTTCTGTGACATGTCAGGACCGCTCCCAAACGGGGAAAACGGCTGGGACTGAGAATGGGCAGTTGTAACGACAGCCCCGCATTGATCTAGTATGTCCAGGCCCCATAGGATTGTTGGGAGGTTTTCAATTAGGAGAGGCTGAAAAAGTCCTGAATTGCCCTCTGCATCTTGCCAGGGGATGAGCTTCTTAGTTTTTCTAGAACTAGCCATTCCTGTTGCACCCTGTACGGGGGGCCCTGGCAAAGTCTCCCACACATGGAGATATTCAAAGGGGAGGCAGGAGACCTCTGCACCTGTATCTAAGGTCCCTTGCAGCCATTGTGCAGCATCACCTCCCCCAATTCTAAAAGTAGCCGTGGGCTTGCTGGAATGAATGGGAACTGTCCACAGCAGGGGTTTGGCATTGGGAAAGGAACCTCTTACTGGCGGGGCTGAGGCTTGCCCCTTTTGAAGTTTAAAGGTTTGCTTTCGCTGTTGGTTTTAGAACGGCAGTCATGTGCCCAGTGATAACCCTTACCGCACCTAGGGCAAGGCATAGGGGGGCCCCTACGCGGGAGGGGAGGGGGTGCCGAAGGGGCAGCGGGAGCAGAAGGAGCGGAGGCAGAATTTGGGCATTCCCTGGCAAAATGACCTGGCTGTCCACATTTAAAACAGCCTGAGGTTTGAGCTACTGCAAGGACGACTGCGGACGCAATAGCTGCCGCTTGGGGGTCGATATGACTACAAGCTAAGACCCAGTTGTTAATGCTTTTGTCCCTCACAGGGGCGAGAGCTTGTTTACAGGCGGGGCTAGCCCCCTCTAGAATGAGCTCTTGAGCGAGGGCCAGCTGGCCTTGAATGCCCGCCACTTTTCTTTCACACGCCTCCATAACTCTGGAGACAAAGGCTGCAAAGTCTTCATCTTTATTTTGTATCATTTTTGTAAATTTTTCTGGCCGGAGGGCAGAGCGAGTGCGAAATGCATGGAGAGCCACCTCACGCAGCTGAATCCAAAAACCTGGAGGGGCGGTGGCATAATGAGCAGGGGCTGCAAAGGGGCCAGTGCCGTAGAAGGCCTCAGGCACAATGTTGACACCAGCGCTAATATTGAGGGCCACCTGTTTCTCTGCTTCCGAATGAAAATGGGCACGCCAGTCTACAAGCTGGCCAGGTGTTAAAATTGCGTGGGCTAGAGAAGCCCAGTCGTAAGGGAGGCACAGCTGTGTGGAAATTTCCTCAATGAGGTGTTGAGCGTAGGGGCTACCCAGACCGTCCTCTTACAGCTTTGCGGATATTCTTGACCTCATCATGTTGCAGAGGGTAGTAGAATTGTGGACGAAGTGGGGATTAATATTAACAGGGAAGCAAGGCAAAGGGGCTAAGGAGGAAGGGGCGGTGGAGTTGGTAGGAGGGGGAGCAGAGGCGGAAGAGAAAGGGTTGTTGTTAGAGAGTGGTCCTGAGTAAGGGTAGGGGGGAAGGGTGGAGAGGGTAGGGGCAGGGGGAAGAGGGGAGGACCAACACATTGACTGACATGATGGGACTTGCGCGCCACCTTGTGGCTGCAGCGGAGACAAGGAAGAAGAAGAGGAAGGCGGCTCAGTGTTTTGGACCAGAAGGGAGGGGTATAGAGACGCAGTTAAGAAGGAGGGAGCCCCCGGTCCTGTGTTTTTTCGAAAGACTGAGAACTTCCTCCTTCTCCAACCGCCCCCTGGTCTGGTTTTTGTTCACTAGGAGGAAGTTCGCCATGTTGTTCCTTCAATCGCAGGTTACAGCTTTTTGGTTGGGACTTGGGGGGGTCGAGCTCCAAAGCATTGTTAATGCGAGAGCAGAGAGACTCCATATCAGAATCCTCTCCAGAGTCAGATGGCGAAGGGTTATCCGCCAGGTGATCAATTAAGTTGACCTGGCAATCGGCAGGTGAAACGGGGGCGCCTTGAAGGCACGAACGAATGGCAACTAAGGTAGGGAGTAGACCAGGGGAAAAATGTTTATTTTCATGTTCCATGGCAGCTGTAACGCGATTTATTAGCTTATTGTATGTCGCGGGGTCCCATAGATGGCAGGTCGCTAACCAAGGGTTAAAAGGAAGCAGAAGGTCCCAATATGTCTGAAGCTGTTTTACGGAGACCTTCAGTCAGTTAGTATCTAAGAGACCGGCCAGCGCTCTGACTTGGGGTGCCTGACGAGAGGAGACTCGCACTCCCATATCGACGCTTTGTCAGAGCGAGGGGGACTCTGAGGCACGTTAGTTAGCGTGGGGTTGGGCCGCTAATTTAAGCACGACGGGTTAGGGAGAAAAGGAAAGTATATACTGAGACAACACAGAGGAAGAATAGCGCAAGAAAGATTCGCTCCCAGAAATTCCAGTTTGGAGGGGCGGCTGAGGCCAGGCAGAAAGCGAAAGTAACAGAGGTTAAAGAAAGCAGAACAAGAAGGAGAGGAGGCATTGAATTGATAGATACCAGACAGAAGAGAGGGGGCGCCAAGTTATAGAGCAAGGCGCTGGAGATACTTACAGAGTGCTGCTATTTGAGGCCGATAAGAAGACGAGGCCCTACCGTCGGGGCGCTGCGAGAGGTGGGGAGCCCCACGTTGGACGCCAACTGTGGTTGTTCTGAACCACTTGTTGGCGGAAGGGGAACGCTGAGTGGCAACCAGCGTTCGGGGGCCCAGACAGCGTGGAGGGCGCACGGAGGAAAGACCACCGCGGAGACGAGGTAAGTACGCAGGTCTAATTTATTACAGGAAGGTTTGTTGCTTATATAGGTTCTTATAAGGGAAGTGAGTTAAGGACATGATTGGAGGAAGAGGGGTGATGTATATAGTAACTGGCAAAAAAGAAGATTTTTAGAAAAGGTTATGATTGGACATTGAGGATTAACTGAAAGAAGTCTTTTCAGGTTCATGCCGGGAGTCACGTAGCACTTGGCAGCCATTTTAGCTGCTTGGGGGCACCATTTTAGGTGTCCCTACCACAAGCTTGGCAGGCAGGCTGCATCTGAATAGACAACAGCAGTGAAGAGGGGGAAAGGAGGGTATTTATAAGTCATTCTGGGGCTAGACTACAAAGGGGTCAGTTTGTGACGGTTTATGCTAACTTTGTGGTTGTAGGGTCAGGCTGTGATAACTCATGTGGACTTCGTAGTTCCCCCTTCTCTCTGTGGGTTATTTCTCTGATGTGGGTTGCTACATTCCTACTGGCAGAAATCCTTAGGCAAGGGAGTGGAGGCAGGAACTCTGGTTTTGTACCAAATAAGGGTACACAGCTGCAGGGAGAGGAGCGAGGGAGTAGGGTGAAGGGGGATGGCAGAACGAGAGCTCTAGGCCTAACAGAGAGTGTTGAAGTTTTTAAGGCCAGTCATGGTTAGTTTGATAATTTTAAAAAGAAGACTGGCGTCCATAGTGTCATGAGGCATGGCAAGGCAGCAAGTGCTAATATAAAGGCTGCTGATGAATTCATCAATGAATTTCAAGACTATGTAGAGGCTGAGAATTTTATTCCCCACCAGGTTTTTAACTGATGAGACTGGGTATCCTTTGCCTTTCCAGGCAATAGCAGAAGTTTTCAGCCCACACAAACTGGTTTGTTGAATGCTTTCGAGTCCATCTCCACTTCTGTCCCTCCATAGGATGGGAGGGGCTGGTGTTCCCTCAGACTCTCAGGGCAACTGCAGGCATTTTCTGCCAGCACAAACCTGACCATTGGGCACCTATGGCTCCACTCCTATCCCCAATAGGACAAGAGATGGGCTGTGTTTGCCCAGTCTCTCTGGGTAACTGCAGCTACTTTTAGCCCACACAGCCTGGACTGGTGGGTACTTGTGGATCCTCCCTCACTCCCCAATAGGAAAGGAGGAGCCTGGTGTTTCCATAGCCTTTCTGGCCAAAGGTAGACCTTTGGCCTGCAGGGACTGGACTGTTGGATGCCTGTGGATCCAACCCCATGCCTTAATAGAATAGGTGAGGGCTGGTGTTTCCTCAGCCTGTCCGGGCAATGGCAGGTATTCTTGGCCTAAATGGGACTGAACTGTTGGGTGCCTGTAGAACCACCCCTATCACCCAGTAGATAGAAGGGGGCTGGTGCTTCTTCAGTCACTCTAGGCAACTGTGGGTTCTTTCAGCCTACAGGGACTGAACTGTTGAGCTCTGGGGGTTCCATTTCCACCCCTAAATGGCAGAAGGGTCAGTACTCCCTGAGCTTCTCAGGGCAACTGCAGGCATATTCAGCCCACACGGATTAGCTTGTTGGGCATTCTGGGGGGTCAATTTCCCCCTGGCAGGGAGAAGGTCTGGTGCTACATCAGTTTACTTGAGTAACTGTGGTCATTTCAGACCCACGTGGCATAGATTGCTGCCCAAAACTATAGCTCCTTTCCTGCCTAAGAGAGGAAAGGAAGGGGTGTGAAGCTTTCACTGTCTCTCTGGGCAAAAACAGACATTCTTATCCTGCCCAACTTGGATTATTATACATGGCTGCAGCTCTGTCCCTACCCCTGACAGAGGAGAAAAGTGGGAGAAGCTCCGTCAATTACTGGGACAATGTGGGCAGCTTCAGCCTCCATAACTTACAGCACCAACTACATCCTTGGCTCCTACTACACAACCAGCAAGGGAGAAAAGACAAGAAGCCCTAAACTAAAGGGAGAAACTGCACCCAGAATAAATACAATCTAGCAAGCCAGATGCAAAAACACCAACAAAAAATTACAAGCCATACCAAGAGACAGGAAGATATGGCCCAGTTAAAGGAACAAGAGAAGCCTGAAAATGACATAAAGGAGTTGAGACAACTAATCATAGATGTCAAACAAATCTCCTTAATAAATTCAATGAGATGGCTGAAGAGATTAAGGATATTAAGATGATATTGGATGAGCACAAAAAAGGATTTGAAAGCATGCATAGAAAAATAGTAGACCTTATGGGAATGAAAGGTGCAATAAATGAAATTAAAAATACTCTGGAGGCATATAACAGCAGATGTGAGGAAGCAGAAGAAAGGACTGGTGAGCTCGAAAACGTGGCTTCTGAAAGTGAACATACAAAAGAACAGATGAAGAAAAGAATAGAAAAAATTGAACAGTGACTCAGGGAACTAAAGGACACAGAATGTGCAAACATATGTGTCATGGGTGTCCCAGAAGGAGAAGGGAAAAGGGGCAGAAGGAATATTTTAAGAAATTTCCCAACCTTATTGAAGGACATAGATATCTTTATTCAAGAGGCACAATGTACTCCCATCCAAATAAATCTGAATAGACCAATTCTGAGACATATACTTATCAGAATGTCAAATGCCAAAGACAAAAAGAGAATTCTGAGAGCACTAAGAGAAAAGCAATGCAATGCATAACTTACAAGGGATACCTAATAACATTAAGTTTTGATTTCTCATCAGAAACCATGGAGGCAAGAAGGCAGTGATATGATATATTTAAGATACTGCAAGAGAAAAACTGCCAGCCAAGAATTTTATATCCAACAAGATTATCTTTCAAACTGATGGTGAGTTTAGAATATTCACAGATAAACAGAAACTGTGAGAGTTTATGACAAAAAGATCAGCAATGCAGCAAATACTAAAGGGAGTGTTACAGCCTGAAAAGAAAAGACAGGAAAGAGAGGCTTGGAAGAGAGTCTAGAAATGATGACTGAATCAGTAACAATAATTATAAGTGTCAACAATAAAATTACAAATAAAACACAAAGATCAAAATAGATGAAATGAGAACTGCATTTACAGTAATAACATTGAATGTTAATGGATTAAACTCCCCAATCAAAAGACACAGAATGGCAGAATGGATAAGAAAATATAAGCCATCTATATGCTGTCTGCAAGAGACTCACCTTAAACACAAATACACCAATAGAATGAAAGTGAAAGGTTGGAAAAAGATATTCCATGCATGCAGTAACCAAAAAACAAACAAACAAACAAACAAACAAACAAACAACAAAAACCTGGGGTAGCTACACTTATATCAGATAATATAGATTTTAAAAGCAAAGCGGTTATTAGAGACAAGAAAGGACATTACATATTATTAAAAGGAATGATTCACCAGAAAGAAATAACAAACATAATTGTATGTGCACTTAACCAGGATGCCCCAAGGTACATGAGGCAAACACTGGTAAAACCAAAGGGAGAAGTAGACATATCTACAATAATAGTTGGAGACTTCAATACACCACTCTCAGCATTGGATAGAACATCTGGGCAGAGGTTCAATAAAGAAACAGAGAGCTTGAATAATATGATAAATGGACTAAACCTAATAGACATATACAGAATATTGCACCCCAAAAGAGCAGAATATACATTCTTTTCAAGTGCTCATGAATCTTTCTCCAGGATAGGCCATATGTTGGGTCACAAAGCAGATGTCAATAAATTCAACAAAATCAAAATTATACAAAACACTTTCTCTGATCATAATGGAATAAAGATGGAAATCAACAAATGACAGAAAAAGGGAAAATTCACATATATATCGACATTAAACAACACACTCTTAAATAATCAGTGGGTCAAAGAAGAAATTTCAAATAAATAAATAAATATCTCAAAATGAATGACAATGAGAATACAACATTTCGGAACCTATGGGATGCAGCGAAGGCAGTGTTGAGAGGAAAATTTATAGCTCTCAATGCTAACATTAAAAAAGAAGAAAGAGCTAAAATCAAAGACCTAACTACACAGCTGAAGGAACTAGAAAAAGAACAGCAAACGAATTCCAAAGCAAGTAGAAGGAATTAATAACAAAGATCAGAGCAGAAATAATTAAAATTGAGAACAACAACAAAAAAAAAACAATAGAGAGAATTAACAAAACCAAAAGTTGGTTCTTCAAGAAGATTAACAAAATTGACAAACCCATAGCTATACTAATGAAGAAAAAAAGAGAGAAGATGCAAATAAATGAAATAAAAAATGAAAATGGGAATGTTACTACTGACCCCACAGAAATAAGATAGCTCATAAAAAGATCATTTTACAAATATTGGTATGTATTGTGAAAATTTTGATTTTTACCCACAATAAAAAATTAATGAATTAAAAGAAAAAAGATAGTATGAAAAACTTTATGCCAAAAAAATTAGACAATATAGACGAAATTGGAAAATTCTTAGTAATGTACAAACAACCTACACTGACTGTGATGGTTAGGCTAATGTGTCAACTTGGCCAGGTAATTGTGTACAGGTGTTAGGTCCAGTAAGCACTGGGCTAATTGTAATACAAGAACATTTATGGACTTTGATCACCAGTGAGTTTACTGCATGGCTGCTTACATCTGCATCAATCAGGGAGATTGCATCAGTAATGGGTGACGCTTTTATGCAATCAGTTAAATGCCTTAAGAGGGGATGTGATTTCAACATTCAGAGAAAATTTTGCAGCTCGTCTTTGGACAGCCAACTTCTCCCAGAAACTCATCAAGGACCTTTTGACTAAAATCACAACAAGCTCCCAAAGATGAAATACAAAATGTGACCTATGAGGAAGTATGCTATACTCTGAAAGAACAGCATGAGTTTTCCAACTTATATACACAGAAATCAGGGGAATATGTGTGGGAATGGATACTAAGGGTATGGGATAATGATAGAAGGAATATGAAGTTGGATCAGGCTGAATTTATTGATATGGATACACTAAGCAGAAATTCTAGATTCAACGCTGTAGCTCAAGGAGTTAGAAAGGGCTCTAACAGTTTGTTTGGGTGGCTGACTGAAATATGGACCAAATGATGGCCTAGAATGTTTGATGCTGAGATGCCCGATTTACCCTGGTATACAAGAGAAGAGGAGATTCAAAGACTTAGAGAGATTGGAATGCTAGAATGGATTTACCATTTGAGACCAGCCCACCCTACCCAGGAATATCCAGAGGAGACCTTTAACCAGGACTGTGAGGAATAAATTTGAAAGACTAACTCCATCTTCTCTAAAGAGCTCTGTGGTTGCTCATCTCTGCAGTCCAGATATTACTGTAGGATGGCTGTAATGGAATTGGAATCCTTAAGCATTATGGAGATGATCATATTTCAGTCAGATAAATGTCAAGTATCAGCAGTTAATCACCAAAGGCAAGGTGGGCGTGGCTACCACAATGAAAGACAGATTCAAAACAGCACACAGAATTGTCTGAGTCGCATGGAGTTTCGGTGTTGGCTAATAGATCATGGGGTACCTATAAGTGAAATACATGGGCAGTCTACTAAATTTCTTCTGGATCTGTATAAGCAGAAAAGTTCTAGGTCTTGTGAACAGAACCCTAACTCAAATTACAGATGCAAAGAATCATGGCCCCTTAATCAATTCCTAGATTTGAGACATTTTACAGGCCCAGAGCCCCTTGAATGAGGAGAAGGCCAGGTCCCCTTGGGGAAGGATCCTGTTAAACTGCCAAAAATTTATACTGGTACTCTTCCTCCCACCTTTCACCAGGAAGAACTACGGCCCTTTGCCAGAGTAACTGTACATTGGGAAAAAGGAAATGATCAGACATTTCAGGGACTATTAGACACTGGCTCAGAAGTCACATTAATTCCAGGAGACTCAAAACATCACTGTGGTCCACCAGTCAGAGTAGGGGCTTATGGAGGTCAGGTGATTGATGGAGTTTTAGCTCAGGTCTGTCTCACAGTGGGTCCAGTGGGTCCCCAGACCCATTCTGTGGTTATTTCCCCAGTTCCAGAATGCATAATTGGAATAGACATATTCAGTAACTGGCAGAATCCCCACATTGAATCCGTGACTTGTGAAGTGAGTGCTATTATGGTTGGAAAGGCCAAGTGGAAGCCTCTAGAACTGCCCCTGCCTATCAAAATAGTAAATCAAAGGCAATACCGGATTCTTGGAGGGACTGTAGAGATTAGTGCTACCATCAAGGATCTGAAGGATGCAGGGCTAGTGATTCCCACCACATCCCCATTCAACTCTCCTATTGGTGTCAGTTGTTTGACCAAGCAAGCACTGGTCTGATTATTACTGTGAAGATATTTCAACGACTGAAATCATCAGAAAGTTGATTGCATCTATGGTTGCTTATATCTACTATCAATGGAGGAGATTGCCCTCAGCAATGAGAGATGTCTCACCCAATCAGTTATAGGCATTAAAAGGAGGAGTGATGATTTCAGCAGTCAGAAGGGAGAATTTCCATCTCTACTTCAGCCAGACAGCTTCTTCTGGGGAATTCATCAAAAACCTTCAGCAGAGTTTCCAATTTGTGGCCTGCCTTATGGAATTTGTACTTCCCATCCCCACAGTCACATCACAATTCCTATAAAAGATCAAAAACTCTTATAAATTTACATTATATATACTCACATACAAAAAATATACAAATATATCTATATCTGTTTCACTAGAGAACCCTGACTAGTATACTTACCAGATGGTCTTATCAATAGAGGAATTTCTCTATATTTATTGTTTTCTGAATGTTTTTTACTCATGCATGGGTGCTGGATTTTATCAAATACTTTTTATGCAACTATTGATATGATTATGTGAGTTTTCTTCTTCAGCCTGTTGATGTAATGAATGTCATTAACTGATTTTCAAAAGAAGAACCAACCTTGCATACTTGGGATAAATACCACTTTTTAAACATTGTTAGATTTATGCATTATTGTCTTAACTATACTGTCACATTCTGACTATTACAAAATTATAGAGATGCCTGACTATTTTGAGTATGAGCAATTTATTTTTGTTCTAAATAAAACATTTTTGCTAATGAATAAAATTTTGTGTCTGCTGGGATGGACTTCAACAAGCTCTTTTCTACTAACGACATTTTTCAACTCATAATTACTTAACTTTTCATTTTCCATAGTAATTCCCTTTCATTACAAATCATAATATTTTACCTTATTTACTTGTAATTTCCTTCTCTTCCTAAATAAGTATAAAGTAGCATGAAGAATTTCTGTTATTATTGATAGTCATATAGCAAAGAAGATTGTATGAATAAACTGAGGTCATAACATTCAGATACTTAAGAAGTTTGCATGGGTAAATGAAGTCACTTAAGATTATACTCCAAGTTTATTAATTATCTATTCAGAGCTATGATTTTTCTTTAGCAAATAGAGTTTGTCCTAGACATTCTATCTTCAGAATCAGCACACACACACACACAATTACTACAAAGTCATCAGGCAAACCATAGAAGGAACCAATTTTAACTATCTAACATTTTATATAACTTTATGGAGACATAATTCACACGCGATAAAATTTACCCATTCAGAATGTACAATTTAGTGATTTTTAGTATATTTCCAGAATTGCAAAACCATCACAGCAATATACTTTTATGATATTTTCATAACCACGAAAAGGAAACTCCATACCCATTGGCAGTCACTCCTTTTCTCCAACCCACACCTCCCAAGACCTAGGCAAACACAGGTCTATTTTCTATCCCCATAAATTCGCCTATTCTGGGCATTAAATAAATGGAATCATACAATATATGCCTTTTGTGATTTTTCTTTCTCTTAGCATAAAATTTTCAAGCTTTATCCATGTTTTACAATATATTAGTACTTCATTACTTTTTATTAACAAATGGATTTTATTGATACATATAAATAGAGCACAAATCCATCCAAAATGTACAATCAATGGTATTAGGTGTAATCACATATTTGTGCATTCATCACTTCAATCATTCTTAGAACACTTTCATTATTCCAATAATAATAATAATAATAATAATAAACAAACAAAACTCATCATCTCTCAATCTCTCTATGTGTCCCCTGCCATACATAGCTATTATTCTTTTTCATTCTTTCTAGTATTTTGTATTTATATTTTGTAAAAGCAGTCTTATATATGCAATATCACCCCTATTTTTATTTTCCATGAGATTTCACTATGTTACACAGTCCCATGTTAAAATTTTTAGCTTTCCTTCTAGTAATATGCATGACCTTAGACTTATCCTTTCAACCACTCTCATACATATATAATAGCTCTGCTAGTTACAAACATCATGATATTCTTTCACAATTTCTATTCATTTCCAAAGATTTACAAACAACATTTTCAACAATTCTGCACAGATTAACACTCAGCTTTCCATTCTCCAGCCTTGTCTTGTAGTTGAGGAAGAGATGTGGGAATACAAGTGGACCTGTTTAATGGAGAAGGTAATTGAAGGTGAGATGGCCCAGAGATGGTGTATGTCTTTGGTGTTGCATGGTGACCAGATAGAGCCAAAGCTGTGCAAGGTCAAAATCATGGCCGAATTCCTCCTTGACATTGAGTTTAGCACTTGGCCTTGACCTAGCCTGGCTTCTCAATAGGAGTGGCATTTTTGCATATCTTTTTTTTTTTTTTT
>JAKSZT010053767.1:14355459-14413776 GCA_026826555.1 Tolypeutes matacus
CAGAAAGTAACAGAGAGAAACCAAAGATCCACACAGGCAAGCAGTCAAACAGACCTAAGGGGGGTCAATGATTCCCCTAGGGTCCACGTGGTTCCTTCCTGCCTACTTGTGTTTATCAATGAATTTCCCCACAGGGTTCTATATGCAGGTCCTAAAGCAGCTTTTAGCTATTAAACTAAATTAAAAAGAATTTATTTTTCATTTGTTGAGGTGACCTCACTTTTTTTTTTTTTAGCCAAATGCAGGACCCAAAATAATTCCTCCTCTAGACCAACCCCCTTACGGAAGTGACCCTAGCTGGGCCCGTGGAAATTAGTCAAGCACGTCCCACTTTCCGGACTCCTCAGGTTAGCGGAAGCTCTGATGTTAGTCAGTGAGGAGTGCTAAAGATGGCAGATTCCGCCCCTTCTGACGCCGAGCTCCAGCGTCACGGGGCTGCTCAGTAAATCAGTTTGAGTGCAGATTCGCGTCTGCTCTCAGCCTAATGCTGCTTCAGATCGGCTTATCTGCTCCCCAAAGCTATGGGGTGGTGCAGGCAGCCAGATCAATGTCTAAAAATATAAAATACCCTTCTCTGTCTTCCAACCGAACCCTCCCTTTTTTGGGAAGTGTCCCTTCCTCCTGGCTCCGCAGCGGCCCGGGTCTTATCCCTGGGTGGCTAGGGAAATCAGCTGCGTTGCCCGACCAAAATCCCCCCTCTGGTTCACTGGGTGCTGATTAGCTCGTTTGCTCTGTTCACACAAGGTCCAAGGGGCGCCAGGCAGCCAGATCCCCAGAAAATAAAACTTTTTCGCCCCAGCCGCGGCTCAAAATGGCCGTTTTATTTTATTTTTTCCCTAACCGCGGGGCTCAGCCGCCTGTGCCAACCTCCACCGGCAGCCTCAAAACTCACGAATCTCCACTGTTTGGTCCATGCCGCCGATCCACACAGATAGATGTCCCAAGCCTCTCACTCCACGTGTGCACAGCACAGACCCCCGGGCAGGACCCCTTCCCCAATCCACCTTGCTCTGGGAGCTTGCAGTGTGCGTCCTCCTACACTAACGCCATCTTGGCCGCCTTTTCTCTGTTCCTCTGCATATCTTTTTAATTCCTGTCTTTCAGAGTCTAGTCCCAACATGTGGGGGAGCTCTTCAGGTTCCTTTCTTCAGTTTCATGTCCCTGGATAAAACTGGGGAAAGAACTCTCTCTCTATGTCCATTGCATCAAAGGACCAATAGGTTCATACTTCCACCATCCATAATTTTTAAAACACTCTCCTCCTTGTAGAATGAATGCATCAAGTTCTATGATTCACAGGTATCTCAGAGTCACAGATGCTAAAACTCAGTTTAGGAAACTGCATTCTCTGTAAAAACTAAACACTGATTGTAAGCTTAATCTTCATAAATCTTTTTATATTAAAGATATAGTACACATCCATCCAAGTGCTTTGAACTCCTTGCAAAGCAATCCTGATTACAAGACCACTTCATTACTTTGGTACAAAAAAGCAGCTAGAGAGATACATCTTCACTGACCAAAATTTGTTTCTCCATTGTCTCTCTTGTAATCCTGGCCTTTTTCTTCACATTCTACTTTTGTTATTTCTTCCCTGGATTAGAATTTGACTTACCAAACCTAGCAAACCTTTCTCAGACCCACTGAGTAACACTATGAGATCGACAGTTGAAGGTTTTGGGTCATAAACAAGGGCCCTGGATGAATTTCTGATGTTTTTGTATAGGAGTCTGTTAGGCAATTGGAAAGGGCTTTTTCAGACTTGTGCTGTCTAAAGAGGTGTTTTGATAGTTTAATTTGCATCCCATCACTTTATACTGTTGCCTGATGGAAGGTTCCTTTACAAGCTTTTGATTTGGGTGTCTGTTGGTCAGTCTTTCAGCTCTGTCCTCTAAAATAACACTGTGGAAGCTTCCTTTGGAAAAGTTTAAGGTCATTGTAACCATTCCTCTTGAAGACGGTCGATGTGAGGGAGAGTTTGGAGCAGCATTGGTGGTTCAGTGGTAGAATTCTTGCCTCCCATATGGGAGATCTGGGTTCAATTTCTGGCCAATGCATGTTATACCTGGTGGAATGGCCTCCTACAGCCAGTGTCTTTCTTACGTCCTCCTGTCCCTTTCAAAGGATTACCCAGTGCAAGGCAGATCGTTTTCAGCTTCTCACTGCCAGGAGTTGGGGCGCCCCAGTAACTGACCTTTCTGTGAGCTTTCTGCCAACTGAAACCCGCAGAAATCACCAGAAAACCGGTAATTACTTCGTTCATATTCTGTTCTGCATATTCATTTCTACTTTCTCAAATCCTGCTTTTGTATTTAACTTTTGTTCCTATCTGCTTTTTTCCATCTCATTCCTTTTCTGCCTTTGGACTTGGAGGCTTAGTTCATTAAGGTGTTCCTAGTATTTACATTAAAAGTGGTATATTGCCCTCGAAGGACTGGTTTAGCTGTACCATCTGCAGTATATGCAGGGTTTTCATTTTGGGTCAATTCAGAATATTTCCTAATTTCCATTTGCATCTCTGCTTTGGTACAAGGATTAGTTGAAGGGGCTCAAAAATTCCAAAGACATGGAATTTCCTTCTTAAATTTTTAGAAATTAATTCTAGATGCGGACTCATTCTCCTCAATTGCCTGAAGATGATTTTTTCCCTCCTACAGGCTGTCCTTGATTTTTGCCTCTGACTATCCCTTGGGAGTCTTGACCAGTTGGGGAACACCACACCAATCATGTACTCACTGGAAGGGGCAAATCCACTAGAGGTCAAGCTTGTGGCCACGATTTCTTGTGAAATAAAAAAATAAAATCACATTCCTTTTCTTGATAGTTTTTGTAAAGCCAAGGCTGCCCAGTCTAAAGAAAGCTGGGATTTGAAGGGGCAGGACTAGGTCAGATCATCCTTTCCCTGAGGGTGTAGGATTTGCGTCCCACCTTCATGGGGCAAAGACTGCCTATAGGACTTCTCAAAATCTCCTGGAAAAGAAACTTGAACTCAGTCCTCTTTGTCATCAAGCCTACTGAGCAGAAGAACACAGACTGTGTTGGCAATCCACTTCAGGCCATAAGCAGCTTTGAGGACTCCATTTTTACTTTGTGCACTGGCACCTGCAAATGTTCGTGGCAGGCTTGCCATGCACCTCCAGTCTAAATGTTTTAAAGCTATCTATCAAGCTTTAAAAGAGAAAACGCTTATATGAAAGATATTGTATTCTCTTACTTTGACAACTATACCTGTATAATCACCTGGAGGGTAAAGATGAGTTTAGAATCCCTGTACTACTAACATGCCACACCAGAAAAAGGAAGAGCGGTGAGAACCTCCCTTACCACTTGCCCAGAGTCTTGCTCCAACCAGATGATGTTCTACACTGTCTACCTCTCCCAGCTCCATCCACTAACTATCTCTTCCCAAAAAGCTATCTTGCCACACCTCCACCCCCCACTCCCAGTCCTAGGTGTGAGTACACAAAAATTACCTTTGGCACTCACTTTGACCATTCAGGTTGTAGAATGCTACACATGGGCTAAAGGACACTTGGGCAAGGAATTCTGGGATTCTGTGTAGCTTGGATGGGTCTTTGGAGGAAAGAGGGCATGGGTTCCATATGGGCATGTCCTCCACATTATCCTTGCCCAGTGGAAGTAGGTATAGCCAGAAGAGGGCACATGAGAGGCCATGGCAGATTCCTTCTTCCCTGGCAACAAGACAATATCCTGTATACCAGCAAGAGAACAATGGAAGCACAAATATTCCTCAAGCAACAGTGAGGTACTTACATTTTTATTGCTAGCCACTTTAGATTAGGAAGTTGAACTACAAAGCATTGACTGGTTGACAATAGGATGGATGAAAGAATAAAATTGCCAAGGACATATGTCTGAGAATATTTAACCAATTTATTATTCACCAATAACGTGGTCTTTGAATATATATGAACATATTCAGGCACAGAAAGCTATGCAATTGCAAAAAACAGGGGGGGTGTTAATAATAATTCAGATGCTATTACTGATAAACATCTTAAGAATAGATGACATTTATTGAACATAAATGGCACGCCGTACCTTGTAGTACCTTCATTAACTTATTTAAAGGTCAGGGAGTCATAGGAAATGTATGATTTTGGGTGGAGGGAATGAGGTTTCCAGGACATAGAGAACTCCAGGGTAGAGGAGGAGGAGGAGCATCATTTGTTGAATAGATTGTTCTGATCCAGCTAGGTGAATTTGACAACCTTGTCAAAAATCAATTAACTGTAGATGTGATGGTCTATTTCTGAGTGCTTCATTTTGTTCCATTGGTCAACGTGTCTGTCTTTATGCCAGTACCATGCTGTTTTTACCACTGTAGATAATTAATATGCTCTAAAGTCCAGAAGTGAGAGTCCTCCAAGTTTATTCTTTTTTAAGAACTTTTTGACTATTCAGGGCCTCTTACCCTTCCTAATAAATTTGATAATTGTTTTTTTCATTTCTGCAAAAAATGCTGTTGAGATTTTTATTGCAATTGTGTTGAATCTGTAAATCAGTTTGGGTATAATTGACATCTTAATGATATTTAGTATTCCAATCCATGAACATGGAATGCCCTTCCATTTATTTTAATCTTCTTCAGTTTCTTTTACCAATATTTTGTAGTTTTCTGAAAAGAGGTCCTTTATGTCCTTGGTTAAGTTTAGTCCTACATATTTGATTCTTATAGTCGCTATTAGAAATGGAATTTTTTCTGATTTCACATCAGTAGTGTATAGAAAGGCTATTGATTTTTGCATATTAATTTTGTATCCCGCCACTTTGTTGAACTTGTCTATTAGTTCTAGTAGCTTTGTTGATGATGTTTTTAGGAGCTTCTAGATATAGGATCCTATCAATGAATATTCAAAGTTTTATTTCTTCGTTTCCTATTGCATTTTATTTCTTTGTCTAGCTAAAACCTCTAGCACAATATTGAATAACAAGGGTGACAGTGGACATCCTTGTCTTGTTCCTGATCTCAAAGAGAAAACTTTAAATCTTTCACCACTGAGGACAATGCTAACTATAGGTTTTTCATATATGCACTTTTTCATATTTAAATCTTCCTTTTATTCCTATCTTTTGGAGTATTTTTTTTTTTAATCAGAAAAGGATGCTATGTTTTGTCAAATGCCTTTTCTGCATCAGTCAAGAAGATCATGTGATTTTTCTTCTTCAGTTTATCAATGTGGTTTATTACACTAATTGATTTTTCTGTATTGAATAACCCTTGCATATCGGGGAGAAAATTCACTTGAATGCAGTGTATAATTTTTTTAATGTGCTTTTGGAATACATTTGCAAACATTTTGTTGAGGATTTTTGCTTCTATATTCATTATATATACTGGTGTAATTTTCTTTTTTGTAGGATCTTTATCGTGTTTTGGTATTTGGCTTCATAGAATCAGTTTGGTAGTATTCTTTCCTGTTCAACTTTTTGGAAGAGCTTGAACAAGATTGGTATTAGATCATCCTTGAATGATTGGTAAAATTCTTCTCCCTGGCTTAATATCTTTGGGAGGTTTTTGATTACTCTTTCAATCTCTTCAATTGTGTTTGATTTGTTGAGGTCTTCTATTTCTTCTATGGTCAGTGTAGGTAGTTTGTGGGCTTCTAGGAATTTGTCCATCTTGTCTACATTGCCTAGTTTTTTTTTTTATCATAAAGTTATTCATAGTATCCTCTTATGAACTCCCTTATTTCTGCAGGGTTAGTAGTAGTGTCCCCACTCTCATTTCTGATTTTATTTATTGCATCTTCTTTTTTCTTTCTCTGTCTAGCTAAGGGCCTGTTGATTTTGTTGATCTTCTCAAAGAACCAACCTTTGGTTTTGTTGATTGTCTGTTTTTCTGTTGTTCTTGATTTCATTTATTTCTGCTCTGATCTTTACTATTTCTTTCCTTCAGCTTGGTTTGAGATTAGTTTGCTGTTCTTTTTCTATTTCCTCCAGGTGTGCAGTTAGATCTTTAATGTTTGCTCTTTCTTCTTTTTTAATGTAAGCATTGAGAGCTACAGGTTTCCCTCTCAGCACTGCCTTTGTAGTGCCCCATGGGTTTTTTATGTTGTGTTCTCATTTTCATTCTTCTCAAGGTATTTGATGAATTCTCTTGCAATTTCTTCTTTGAACCACTGATTATATAATGTGTGTTGTTTAATCTCCTTATATTTATGAATTTTCCTTTTTTCCCCATCCATTATTGATTTCCAGCATCATTCCATTATGATAAGACAAAGTGTTTTGTATAGTTTCAATCTCTTTTAATTTATTGAGACTTGTCTTGTGATTCAACATATGGTCTATCTTGGATAAGGATCCATCAGACTTGAAAAGAATGTATATCTTGCTGCTTTGGGGTACAGTATTCTATAGATATCTTTTAGATCTATTTCCTTTATCATATTATTCAAGTTCTCTGTTTCTTTATTCATTCTCTGTCCAGATGTTCTATCCAAATCTGAGAGTGGTATATTGAACTCTCCAACTATTATTGTAAAGACATCTATTTCTCCCTTTAGTTTTGCCAGTGTGTGCTTCATGTATCTTGGGTCACTAAGTTTGGTGCATAAATATTTAGTATAGTTATTTCTTCTTTGTGAATTGCCCCTTCTATCAACACATAATGACCTTCTTCATCCCTTATAACAGTTTTACTTCAAACCTATTTTGTCTGATAATAGTACTGCTACTCCAGCCTTTTTTTGGTTAATATTTGCATCTAATATCTTTTTCCAACCTTTTACTTTTAAGCTGCTTGTGTCCTTACATCTGAAGTGAGTGTCTTATAGGCAACATAGAGATGGCTCATATATATTTATCTATTCTATCACTCTATTTATTTTAATTAGGGAGTTCAAGCCATTAACATTCAATGTTATTACTGTAAAGACATTACTTACTTCACCCATTTTGTCCTTTGGCTTTCTGTTGTCATATTGTTCTATTCTATCTCCTTACCCTTCAATTTACCATTCCTAATAATATTGATTTCTACACTTTTCTCCAAATCTGTCTCCTTTGCTTTTTCCCTCTGGCTGCAGCACTCCCTTTAGTATCTCTTGTAATTCTCCTTTTTTGGTAACATATTCTATAAGTGTTTTGTTTGTCTGTAAAAACTTTGAACTCACTCTCATTTTTGAAGGACAATTTTGCCGGATACAGAATTCTTGGTGACAGTTTTTCTCTTTCAGTATCTTAAATACATCACACCACTTTTTCCTTGACTCCATGGTTTCTGATGAGATATTGGCACTAAATCTTATTGAGTTTCCCTTGTATGTGATGCTTTGCTTTGCTCTTGCTGCTTTCAGAATCCTCTCTTTATCTTTGATATTTGCCATTCTGATTAGTACGTGTCTCAGGGTAAGTCTGTTCTGATTTATTCTCTTTGGGGTGTATTTATTTTCTTGGATATTGATATTTATGTCTTTCAAAAGGATTAGGAAGTTTTCGGTCATTATTTCCTCAAATAATCTTCCTGCCCCTTTTCCATTCTCCTCTCTTTCTGGGACACCAATAATGTGAATGATTGTGTGTTTCACATTGTCATTCAATTCCCCAAGACCCTGTTCCATATTTTTCTCTTCACTTTCTATTCTCCTATCTTTTCCAGTTTAGATGTTCTATCTTTGAAATCATTAATTTTGTCTTTGAGCAATTCAAATCTGCTCTTATGTGCCTCTAATGTATTTTTTTAAGATTTACTTTATTTATTTATTCCCACCCCCCAATGCTTGTGTTCAATGTCTGCTCTTTGTGTCCATTTGCTGTGCATTTTTCCGTGTCTGCTTGTCTTCCTTTGTTGCATCATCTTGCTGTGCTAACTCTCTGTGGCACAGGCCAGCTTGCCTACACCAGGAGACCCCAGGAATCGATACCAGGACCTCCCATATGGTAGATGGGAGTCCAATCACTTGAGCCACATCCGATTCCTTCTAATGTATTTTTAATCTCATCCATCCTGTCTTTCATTCTCATGAGGTCTGTTACTTTTCTTTGCGGGCTTTGTTCTTTATGCTTACCCAGTGTCTTCTTAATATCCTTTATTTCTTTAGTCATATTTTCTTTAAATTCTTTGGATTGATTTAGGAGAGTTATGTGATTATCACTGATTAATTGTCTTAAATCCTGTATCTATTCAAGATATTTTGTTTGTTCCTTTGGCTGAGCCATCTCTTCCTGTTTCCTAGTATGGCTTTTAATTTTTTGCTGATTTCTACGCATCTGATATGTTGGTGAATTTACTCTAAAGGACAATTTCTCTCTCTTGGCTATTGTTTTTGTTTTTTTATAGTGCCTCTTTGATATTTGTTTCAACTTATTTTAAGTCTTTACAACTGTCTAGTTTAAGTTACCAAAATAGGCCCAGGGACTCACTAATAAGGTAAAGATTTTCTCCTAATGATTACGATACAAAGAGAACTGAAAACAGTTTTTGTCCATTTTTATCCAGACCTGCCAGCAGATGGTGCTTATTGGCACACCTTTCCATGGAAGTGTTTCAGTCTCAGCTTTCCTGTGTTCCTGTGTTGAAACTCCAGAGTGGAGATTCAAAGCAGGCTCTGCTGGCTGAACTCACTGAAGAAAAACTCCCTGACTCCCCTCCCTTTTCTCTTGAAACAGCTGAGAAGAATATGTTTGTTCCCCTCTCAGTTGGCTGCTGTGAGCCAAATGTTTTACCTCAGCTTAATATCTTGGGGTGGGGGAGAGAAGCCCTTCCCTGCCACCACAGTGTTTGGTAACTCATATTTGCTGTTTTGGCTTCTTTGTCTCTCTGTTACTCACCCTCCTGGGAGTTGTGAAGCACTTTCCTGGTCTGCTGACACCCAAAGCAGGTCCCTAAGACAGATTTTGGCTCTTTCTTCATTGTTTTTGTGAGTGCATTGAACCCTGCTTTATAGTCTAATGCCATGTTCCCACAATCCCCCACTTCATTACTTTTTATTTTTGAATAATATCCTATGTATGAAAATTTAAGATCTCAGTTATAGTTACTAGTACTAACTACTCCAATATAGGGAAAAATTCAAGACATTTATTGCATGTGAGTGCTATGAAAATATAGCATAACTTTAGAATAAAAAGGTCTAAATTGTTATGGATTCATAAAGGACAAAAAAGTGTGCCTCAGGAACAGACATGTGTATTGTATGCAGTCAAAGCCAAAAGGGAAGTGCCTCTGCAAAATTTTGCTTGGGTCCGAAAATGTAAAATTACCCTATGCTTATACCGACCATAGAAATCTACTAGACAATGCATCCTATTCCTTTGAAAAAGCAAATAATTATGTAAGATGGATTGGTCACATGCACATGGCTATAATAAAAATGGACTAAATTGCCTCAATGCATACCTTTTCAAAGTTTTGATATGAAGAAGAAAAAGCAAATGGCATCTACAGAACTTGCTTTCATATTAAAATAGTACAGCTTTACTAAATTTTCAATTATATCTCTATTGGAATTTTTATAATTTCAGATAAAGAGCAACCTTTAATCTGTCATGTACATGGAATCACCCACTGACAAATGGCTGGTTGTTCGGATAACATTTATAGAAAGATAAGTCAAGATGATGAAAATTTTTGGTTTATTGATGTGAAAGTCATATACATGTTCTTGATTCATATGTCCTAATTTAAAGAAAATGTATCATGTTCTTATATAAACTGTTTTAGTTTGCTAAAACTGCTGGTGGCAATGTTCCAGAAATGGGTTGACATCTATAATGGGAAATTATTACGCTAAAAGCTTACAGTTCTGAGAGCATGAAAGTGTCCATATCAAGGCATCATCAGGATACTGACCAATGGTGATCCTGGAGTCTACTTTTACATGACAAGGAACAAGGAGGCATCAGCTTTTCTTCCAGTCTCATTGCTTCAGCTTCTGGCTGCTCTATCTGTGGCTTCCTCTCTCCTGGGTTCAATCTCTCCATCTCTTTTGCTTTTTTTCTGTGAGTATGAAGCTTTTATTCTCCATTTATAAAGGACTACAGTAAGAGGATTAAGACCCACCCTGGATCCCACAGTCTAATCAAAGGTGCTTAAATGAAGTGATCTAATAAAAAAATCCCTTCACTGAATCTAATCAAAAGGTCATATTAACAATGGTTTTACCAGTAAAGGAATGGGTTTGCTTTAAAAACAGGATTTTCTGTTGACCACAAAGACTCAAACCAGCACAGTATACTAAATCAGCAAAAGATATCCTAAATAAAAAAATTACATCTGTTCAGACCAAAGACAGTGTAATGGTTAATTTTATGACAACTTGGCTGGTTATGGTGTCCCAGTTGTTTGACTAAAAAAGCACTGGCCTGATTGTCACTGTGAGTATATTTTATAGATGGATTTGCATCTACAGCCAGTTGATTACATCTCCTGGTGATTTCAACTACAATCAACAAAAGAGATTGCCATCAGTAATGATGGAAATTTCCTCATCCAATAATTTGTAGGTCTTAAAGCCAGATCTGAGGATTTCAGAAGTCAGAATGAAGAATTTCTGCCTCTTTTTCAGCCAGCCAGTTTCACCTGAGGACTTCATCATCTGAGTTTCCAACAGGAGGTGGCTCTATTGAATTCAGATTTGCCAATCCCCATGGTCTTATGAGTCAATTCCTATAATAAATCTCTTAATAGTTACAGATAGATAGATAGATAAACACATGGATATAGATGTGAATATGGATATTGTTATGGTTATAGATAGATACAGGGACAGAGATTATAGATATAGATATAGATATAGATATAGATATAGATATAGATATAGATATAGATAGATATAGATATAGATATTTTATTTTATCATTTTTGTTTCTCTGGAGAACCCTGACTAACACAGATTCTGGTAGCATGAGAAGTTCTTGGTAAACAATTTTAAACATGATTTTTCTGAGTTGGTTCTGGTGCTTTCTAAATTGGTTCTCTAATCTGATTAAGTTTAAACTCATTAATGACTATTTCTAATGATTATCAGGGCACTGATAGTCTGTGACATGAAATAGCAAGAGAGATACACAAAATATCATTGGCTATTCCTGTTCACATGCTTATGAGAAGAAAGGCTTTGGCTAACAATGTATTTACAATTTAGCATACTTTGGTGAAGTTAAAAATTATAATGATGTTGGCTGGGTTTTCCTAAACATTCTAGATAAAGCTGTTAAAAAAAAGGATGAGCTCAGTGCTTAAAATCCCCAGCTCAAGAACCACATAAATGATGTGAACGTTTCTATGTGTGCCCTGAAAGAAACTCATTACTTATAGCTGCAGATTTGAGGTTTCTGGGGGGAAAAAATAGAATCTCATTTTGCAATAGTTGAATTAACATGCAAATTAAATCCCCAACCTTACAATGTGTCTACTATTAGAGTTATGGCGCTCAATGGAAAAAAATAAGATTCTGAAAATTTGAATGGATATCAATGGTGTAGGATAACAATGGAAGGAATATAAAATTGGAACAGGTGGAATTTATCGGTATAGAACCACTAAGCAAAGATCTTGGATTCAATGTTGTAGCTCAAGAAGTTAGGAAAGGTTTTAACAGTTTGTTCAGATGCTTGGTTAAAACAAGGAGCAACAGTTGGCCAACATTAAATAAAGTTGAAATGCCAGAACATCCTGGTATAATGTACATAAGTGTATCAAAAGGCTTAGAGAGATCTGAATGTTGCATTGGGTTTACTATGTAAGATCTGCTCACCCACTCCAAGGGTCTCCAGAGGACACAATGTCACCACAGTTGTGAGGAATAAATTTGTGAGAGAAGCTTCATCAGAACTCTGTGGTTATTCTTTTGTGTAGGCCAGATATTACTGGAGGAATTACTTGTGTCCTTAAATACAATGTGTATGGTGGGATGTTGGATTTTCAGAAGCCAAGTTGTGACACCTAATCTCCAAAAACAAGGTGGGTGTGGTTTTGTACTGGACAGAAGAGTCAAGCAGTAATCAGAATGGTCTGACTCACAGGGACCTATGGCATTGGTCATGGGGTACCTAAAAGTGAAATAGAAGGGCAGTCTATTTGATTTTGATACTTGATCTAAATAAACAAATGATCTGTAAAGGATAAAACCTGTTCTAAGTCAAGTGATCAAAAGCCTAAACTGAATCACAGTAGAAGAAAGTCATGGCCCCTTGATCAGTTCCCAGACTTTATATAATTTACTGACCCAGAACCCCTTAAATGAAAGGAAGGTTGTGTTCACTTGGGGAAGGATCTTACTATTCTGGCAAAAATTCATATGTTAACCTTCCTCCCAGCCTTCCCCAAAAGAACTTGCAACCTTTAATTATGGTGACTGTGCACTGGTTAAAAGGGAATGATTAGATATTTCAAGGATTACTGGACATAGGCTTTGAAATGGCATTAATACTAGGAGATAGAAATTGTCATTGTGGTTCCACAAGTCAGAGTAGGACAGGTGATCAATGGATTGTTAGTTTAATTACATTTCACAACGTTGTCAGTGGGTCGCTGTATTAGTCAGCCAAAGGGGTGCTAATGTGAAATACCAAAACTGGGTTGGTCTTTATAAAGGGTATTTATTTGGGGTAGAAGTCCACAGATACCAGGCCATAAAGCGTTAAGTTTCTTCTCTCACCAATGTTCATTGCCACGTGTTGGAGCAAGACAGCTGCCGGCGTTTGCCAGGGTTCAGGCTTCTGGGTTCCTCTCTTCTCAGGGCTGCATTTCTCTCCGGGCTTAGCTCCTGTTTCCTCCACATGGTCAGCTGTAGACAATCAGGCAAATGGCTTGCTTCTCTTCTCCTGGGGCCTTCTTTCCAACATCAAAACTGCTTCTCAAAAGACTGCTTCAACTGTCCTTTGCCTTGCCTTTTATATTCAATTCCCCACCCACCAAGGGGTGGGGCTCAATACCCTAATCCTAACCTAATCATGCCCAGATTAACAGATCAGTTTACAAGCATGATTTAATTATATTTCTGGAATTCATAATTACATCAAACTGCCACAGTTGCTGAAATCATTTTGCGCTTATACCAGTTCCAGAATGTGTAATTGGAATAGACATATTCAAAAACTGGCAAAATGCCTACATTGGTTCCCTGACTTGCGGAGTGAGGGCTATAATAATAGAAAAGGCCAAGTGCCTCTACCTGGAAAAATCATAAATCAAAAAACAATACTGAATTCCTGGAGGGATTGCAGAGATTAGGGACACAATCAAGGACTTGAAGGATTCAGGGGTGGTGATTCCCACAGATCCCCATTCAACTTGAGAATAGATGGATCTTGGAGGAGGATAATGGATTGTATTAAACTTAACCTGGTGGTGACAGCATTGTGGCTGCTGTTCCAGATGTGGTATGTTTACTTGAGCAAATTATCATACCCTTTGATATCTGTTACATAGCTATTAATCAGGCAAATGCTTTTTTCTCAATACCTTTTAGTAAAGACCACCAGAAACTGGTTTTAAGCTAGTGAGGCCAGCAATACACTTTCACTGTCCTACCTCAGCAGTACATAAACTCTCCAGCCCTATGTAATCTTATCTGTAGAGAACTTGATTAACTTTCCCTTCCACAGGACACACACTGGTATGCTGATTGGAATTAGTGAGCAAGAAATAGCTACTACTCTGACTTATATAGAACCCATTTGTGTGTCAAAAGGTAGGAGATAAATCTAAGAAAAGTTCAGAAGTCTTCCTCTTCAGTGAACTTTCTAAGTGTCCAGGGGTATGGGGCATGTTGATATATCCATTCTAATGTGAAGGATAAGCTGTTGTATATGAACCTCTCACAATCAAAAAGACAGGAGCCACAATGCCTAGTTGGTGTCTTTGGATTTTGGAGGCAATATATTCATCATGTTTGTTTGCCACCCCAGACCATTTACTGAATGACCCAAAAGCTGTAGTTTTGTAAGGAAACAGGAGTAAGAGGAGGCTCTGCCACAGATCTAGGCTGCAATGCAATCTTCCCTGCCTCTTGGGCACAATTATTCAGCAGATCCAATGGTTCTTAAAGTGTCAGTACCAAATAGAGATGCTGTTTGGAGCCTTTGGCATGTTCCTTTAGGAGAATCACTGCATAAACTCTTAGGACTTTGAACCAAAGTACTGATATCCTCTGCAGATAAATACTCTCCTTTGCAAAACAATGAGTGGCCTGTTACTGGACCTTAGTAGAGAGTGAGTGCATAACCATGGGCCACCAAGTTACCATGACATGAGATGCCCATCATGATCTTGGTGTTGTTTGATCCACCAAGCTATAAAGTTTGTCATGCACAGAAGTGCTCCATCATCAAATGGAAGTGGTATATACAAGATCATGCTTGAGAATGCCCTGAAGGCACAAGTAAATTACACAGATCAAGGGAGTGATACAAATGCCAATGGCCCCTACTCCTGCCACATTACTTTCTCTCTTTGAGCCTACAGCTATGGCATATTAGAGTGTTCCATAGAATCATTTGAATGAGGAAGAAAAAACCAGGGATTGCTTTAGGTAGTTCTGCATGATATAATAGGCACCACTGAAAAGGGGACAGCTGCAGCCCTACAGACTTTTCTGGGTCATCCCTGAAGGACAGTGGTGAAGGGAAATCTTCCCAATGGGCAGCACTTTGATCAGTACACCTGGTTGTATACTTGGCTTCACAGAAGAAATGTACAGAGATGAATTTGTATAATGATTCATCAGCTATGGCCAATGGTTTGACTAGGTCAACAGGGACATGGAAGAATCGTGGTTTGGAAATTGGTGACAAAAAGATCTGGGGAAGATGTATGGGGATAGTCCTTTCTGTAAAGGTGAAAAACATGAAGATATTTCATCCCCTGTGTGTTAGTCAGCCAAAGGGGTGCTGATGCAAAGTACCAGAATTCTGTTGGCTTTTATAAAGGGTATTTATTTTAGGTAGAAGCTTACAGTCACAAGGTCCTAAAGAGTCCAACTCAAAGTTACTTCCTCACCCAAAGTCTACTGCTACTTTGGGCAGGTGATGACTGTGAGGGTTCAGCCTTCCTTCTTCTCTGTTAACACGCCGTGGGTCCAGCTTCTTCTGACCTCAACTGCAGGCTGGCATAAGTCTCATCTTTCTTCTCAGGGCTCATTTCTTTCTGAGCTCAAATGCTCTGCTCTCTCTACAAGGCCAGCTGTATAAACTATCAGGCTAATGGCTTGGCTTTTTCCCCGGGGCTCCAACATCAAAATTCAACTCTCTGTGTTCTCCTTTTCTGGGTGTTTACTTCCCTCTCTTCGATTGAGCATTCATTTATATAGCCCACAAAAGGAGGGGGGACAAGAACTCAAACCAAGTCTCCCTAATGATGTGGTCAAACAAAAGCCCTAATTTTGATTTAATAAAGTAAAAGTGAAACCTCTGAATCTAATGCAATCTAATATACCAAGAGGAACATACCAGTTTACAAACACAATCCAGTATCTATTTTTGGAATTCATAAACAATACCAAGCTTCCACACCATGTGAATGCTCACAAGAGGGTAACTTCAAGGGAGGATATTCTAATAATTTTTAATTTCCTCCAAAATGTCAACAGCCTGTCATACATATCATTAGTTAACACCTTACCATATTCTCTATAAAAACAGTTGCATGTGGTTTTCACTCTCTACAAATCACCAAAATCACTGAATATCTCTTTCCATGATTTGGAAATTGGTTGAGAAATTGGGATAAGAATAAGGCCAAGATAACAAACATATTCTGAAGAGGGAAATTAGGATAATGTTTGGAATTTCTCTGAAGAAGATACTATATACAGGGACCTGTTTCAGAGATGGTTTCTTCCCATTGACTGGTCATAGCCTGATGCAAGATCCTCAATAAAATAATGTGTATAGATTTCTTATAGGCATATCTAAAGGATCATGTAGCTGAATAAAAGTGAGGAAAGTGGAGATTGGTATAAGAGGTGAATGGTGTTTAGGGTGTATAAGGCTTTTTAAGATATTTCTAATATTTGCTTTCTTTTTAAGTGCAGTGAGATACTAAATAATACATTTAATTCATGTTTTACCAATTAAAGTCATTTGTCAGGGATTGTTGGAAAATATGAGACAAATTCAGTGCAAGAACCTGGAATTAAATACAAGGATGTTAGAGGCCTTCTTTGTGATAAAAAATGTAAATTAATTTTAATGACCAATCTCAGTTATTTTTTTAATTATTTTTTTTATTTTTAAAGAAGCTTTAGATTATGTAAATGTTACATAAAAAATATAGGAGATTCCTATAAGCCCCACTCCCCCCCTCCTATACTCTACCACATTAGCAACATCTTTCATTACTGTGGTACATTTGTTACAATTGAAGAATACATATTTAAGAATTGCTACTAACCATGGACTATAGTTTACATTATAGTTTACACTCTGTCCTGCACAATTTTGCAGGTTATGACAAAATATATAATGGGTTCTATCTGTCATTGAAATATCATGCAGAACAATTCCAATGTCCTGAAAATGCCCCATATTTCACTTTTCTTCCTCCCCTCAGAACCTTTGGTGGCCATTATATCAACGATAAAAGTTCTTCCATTACTAGAATAATAATAAGTATATAATAGAATGATAATAAGCCTATTTTAGTCCATTTTTCATTCCCCAATCTTGAGGATATGGGGATGGTGATGCCCACTCTGATTCTAATTGATAGAAGGCTTACATCCCATGGGGCAGATGTATGGAACTATCTTTCTTACAGTTATAGGTGCTCTCTGTACCTTGGGATGGGCATTGTCCATCATCATCTCCTTGTTAGTTGTCCTGGGTGAGTCCAATAAACTGGAGAGTAGGTGTTGCAACTCTGCTGAGATTGAGGGCTCAATTGGCACATGAATGGACCAAAGATTTAAGAATCTGGGACATATATTTATCAAGTATAGTGCTAATTGTAGGTTCAAATAAAAAGGGCAGAAAGCCATGTGTAGGGAAACTATGAATGAATCTGAATCATTATCCTGGGGAGCATAAATTCCAAAGTAAGGCCTACTGACAGGGTGCCAAAATCCTGAGCTTATCTGCTTTGTATATAGTGTCTGGATGTCTCTAGGGCCCTCAGGAGCCCAGCTGTTTGAGGTACTGTTTACTGTGGCAGTTAATGAGATCCTGCTGAGAATGAGACCTGCATAAACATAACCTCTGAAATGACCTCCCGAATCACTTTGAAATCTCTTAGCCATGAAAACTCATTTGTGTTTAATATTTCTCTCTTTTGGTCAAGGTCATTTTCTGGATTCATTGCTAGTTGGCACTTGGTAATAATCCTTCAGTGCCAGGGAGGCACATCCCTGGGAGTCAGGTCCCATGCCAGGGGGAAGGCAGTGTTTATATGATGAGTTTGGCTTGGAAAGAGGCCACATTTGAGCAACAAGGAGGTTTTCAGGAGGAAACTCTTAGGCCATATATAATACTAAGCTAAGTTTCAATTTCACAAGAAAAGTTTCATAAGTACAATCATAAATATCAAGGGCCTGGCATAATAGTCTGTGTCCTTCACTAGGTTCTGCCCATATACTCAAGTGATTCTTATTGCTCTATTAGAGAATGTAGCAGGACTTCCCAGGATGGGAATTCAATATTCTCTTGGTTATTGTGTGGGTCTCCAACCACCTAGACAATGCCCCATGACCGCTTAAACATATTCATATGCCTTAGAGGCATGCCCCAGGTGCACCTCCTCCCCACACATTCCCCCATCACTAACATCCCACAGTGATCCTCCCTTGCCACAGTTGTAACCCTTCTGTGATTCAAAACCTCCCCCAAAATGAAGCCATTACAAGTATTTTAATATAGTCAATTTATTTGAAATATTTATAATAACAAATATTAATATAAGTAAAGAATTTATTTTCTGTTAGTTAACTTTGTACTTACTTTTTTAAAAGGGGACACTTTTGTTACCATTAACACTGAACAACTCTCTGTGTCACTTTAATATTTACTTCAAGATATCTACTTTTATTGAGAAAATCCTTGTACAGACTGTGCTTCATTGCAAAGAATTTTATATTAAGAATAACAAAAGACAAACTCTTATAGCCTTCTCCTACTCTGTAGTTTTATTATTTTGTTAAAATGTTAAACAAAATTACCTTATGTATTGCTATGATTTTCTTATTTTTTTTCTGAAAATTGTCTGCACTGATTCTTGGGGTTACAATGTTTTGTGAGAATGGAAAACTCACTTATTAAGCAAATATTCTATTTGAAATTGCTCAAGGTTTTCCATGTTTCTAAGCATAATTAAACTTACTGAAAAAGAGCAGTAATTGTGCAACTTAAAAGTATTCTTTAGGGGTTTATGAACCTTGAGCAAATTAGTCTATGTGGTTACCCAGACTTTCAACAAGCAAGAATAATTATTTTTTTTTATATATTTGCCTCAAATCCATATTTCTTTTTTCTCTGAGTAGGAGATGCATTCTGAACACCAAGTAATGTTGGTAACTCACCTGTGCTATCCATTCTTTTCATACTTCTAATATTCATAGATGCTTCCTATTGACATCTATGAATGCTCACTTTTCTCCATTAGGTATACATTTCTCTAAGAGGGAACACATTGATTTTTCTGTAAACAAATGGAGAGATTCTTTTGGCTTTCCATTAGGCTAATAAATATCTATATGTTATAGATATAAGCTCCCCTATATTCCTGCTTGTAGGGAAGAAAACATACTTTTTTGTCAAACCTAGAAATGGTAGGAACAATACCAAAAACAAGAATAATGTATCAGTGATAGTGGTCATATACAAGGTTTAGAAATTGCTCTAATCATATGTGGCAAGAAAATTAATTTCCCCAAAATTCCAAAAAAGTAGCTTACTTGATTTGAATCCACATCTCCTAGGTGGGGGTTAGGGATGGGGCCGTACAGTTTGGGAGAGTAGATGAAAATGAAATACCAATAGTGAAATAAACTATAAACTACTGTTGTAGTTCTGATGAAAAATATGAGAACAGGTAGTAAAAGGGAGGAATTAAAGTAGGGAAGTGAAAGAGAGGGCAGTATGATTTCTGCATTATATGTAAGAAAGACTTCTTACATTGAACCTTTGTTTAATCTAAGTTGCATCTTATTAAAGTTTTCTAATTAAATGAAATTATTTTCCAATTGTAATTCCAGAAATTAGATTTACAATTGCAACTTAACAAAAGCATAATCCACTTTCTTTAACACTTCTCTTGTAACCACTAACAACTATTCGGAATCCTCAGAAAAGAAAATGTGTGGAATTTGAGAGGGTGGAGCAATTTTCTTCAAAGATCAAAAAGAAAGAAATGAATATACTATCTTTATCCCAACTGCCACATCCAACAATAGCTAAGTCCTATTGGACATAATCATTTCGTCTCATGATGTTTCTCACTATTCTTTAACACAGTAACAGTTATTGCTTTTTAAAATATTTACTGTCAGATAACAGTGCTAAGAATTTATATGAGTGATTCCTTTCATTCCTTGAAACAGCTCTATAAGACAAGGGCTGTTGCTCTCTTTATTTTTTATATAGGCACACTGGGGCTTCCATAAATTATAGGGATTATCTAAGGTTACACAGGTAGTCACAGAATTCTTAAGGACTTTTTTTCTCAAAATTGTTTCCTTTATGAAAACATTTTCCTTCCATTCCCGTTCATGTGCATCTTTTCTGCATGGAACTTTTTATTTTGGTTATTTGTTTTTCCTTGTTTAAAAAAACAAACAAACAGCCTTGACTATGTCATAAGGAATATTACTAGAACACAAATTAAATAATTAAATAAATAAATCATAAGTTTAAATATTTGCTTGTTTTGCAAACTCATCAAAATTGTTCAATGTATTCTTTTGAAGGTGGGCATAATAAAAAAGAAAACATATCTTAATCCTTAGGTATTTAAATAACAGTGAACCTAGTTATTGGATGTTTTGACCATAGATTTAGTTTTATTTCTTGCAAGTGGTTGTCTTGTTTTGATTGTACTGGACTTTTGAAAACTGATCAATAAGAATTGAAAGAGTTTTATGATAAACTAGATTATCATGTTGTCATATATTTTATTGTGGTTTTGTGAAATATACACTGCAAAAGTTTAAACAACATATGTACATTTAACATAACTAAAATAAAAAAAATAAAATTATTTGACATCATGATGGGAAAAAGGAGTATACCTATATAAATTGATTTTATTGGAAAACTGTGTAGCCAGCCACTAGCTGATGATATATTTATTGCTGCATTGAGAACAATTTTGCATCTTTGGATCTTCTTTACCACAAAGAGAGTTATTTTCTCTCTCTCTCTCTCCTCTCTTTTTCTTTTTCTTCTTCTTCTTCTTCTTCTTTTTTTTTTTTTGTTGTTGTTGGAACATTGGAAATATGCTGGCAGGCATAGTTTTCCAGGGATCTGTTTTCATTTTGTCCAATCAGAGGTATTTACTATATTAGTATATAACCTTGTATTTGATTACTCTGGCTTCTCGTTGGATAACATGTCCTTAGTAGGTAATAGGACCAGTCATGTCAAGTTAAAATTTTGCTCAGCACTAAGTACACTTGTCTTTTCTACTTTGTTAAACGGTCCAACATCTTGCAACTACCAAACAAATTCTAATTGTCTTGAATGTTATAGTCAGATTCAGTTAGACTTTTTGAATCCAGATTTAAATTTCTACAACATGAAGGTATAATTTAATGCACTTGATAAGTAAAAAGCTATATTAGAGAAGTGAAAACATTAGCAAGACTAAGATTTTAAAATACATTCATAGCATTATTTTTCAATTGTAATATCTCAGTAAATCAAGCAATACATTAATGGTGCAATAATCAGGAATTTTAATAAAAACAATTCATCTTAGTTTATTTTAAAAGAAATCAAGTCTTGAGCAGGAATTATATTTCCCCTTATATTTATTCAAATAATATTTTATTAAAATTAAATTGATAAAGTACTAAATAGTAATTTTACCATGAATATAGATATATTTTTCCTTATCTTTTAATGTTTGTCTACTATTCATTATTTTTTCTTGGTTTGTAATTCCAAGATATTTACCTAGTTTTTACTCTAATATGTTTACTGTATCTGTGTGTACTTCATGATTCTCTCCTCCACATTCTTTGCATGTTTCTTAATTGCCATCTCAGTGAAAAGATCTTTTGAGGAAGGGAAACTTTGTTGTTGACTTTAATTTTGTCTTAGAGTGATGAAGATAAACAGTAGAGTGTATGAGGAAAGATTGCCTCGCCAAACACTGGAAAATAAATAGGTATACATATGTAAGTAAGAAAGCTGTAATACTTTAACAAACTTGAAAAACAGAGCAGGACTTCTCTGTTGAGGTGAAAAAAAGTCAGCCTTTCTGACAAGCACAAGATAAAGACACAAAGAGTGGTTTTCTAACTATTTATGTCAGAAAATCAAGTTTTAGTTGTATGTGCATAGATCCAGCAATTCCACTGCTGGTTATATACCCAGAAGAACTGAAAGCTAGGACACAAACAGATACATGCAAACCAATGTTCATAATGGCATTATTCACTATTGCCAAAAGTTGGAATCAACACAAATGCCAATCAACAGGTAGATGGATAAACAAAATGTGGTACATACATACAATGGAATATTAATCAGCTGTAAGAAGGAGTACAGTGCTAATTAATGGGATAACGTGGATGAATCTTGAGCACCTTATGTTGAGTGAAGCAAGCCAGGCATTGAAGGACAAATTCTACATGACCTCATGAATTAATCAAATCAAGCAGACTCAGAGAGCTATTGTCTGGAAGATAGATTTACAGGAAATAGAAAGGGAGAAGAAAGTTGTAAGCCAATGACCATATGGATGTAATCTATGATAAGGTGAAAATGTATAGTTGGGCATTGAAGGGATATGACAGAAGGGTGGTGATAATATTGGGTTGGGCAGTACAGGTTTGACAGGTGGGTAGATTGGGGAGGGTGGGTTGAAAAGTCCATGGAAATGAGGGGAGGGCTGGGGGAGGGACCAGGTGAACACTGGGAATTGGCAGGTATGTGGTTGAAAGTACAAAGTTGGGAATGCTCTTATGGCAATATGAGAAGTAAGGGTTACTGGTTTAGGGTGTTGGATAGAGGACATTTGGGCCAAGGCACACCTGGGGAGTGATAATTTTGTCATAATGTGTTGTATCAGTGGGTGGAGACCCACATAATGAGCAGGATGGAGTTGGGCTCCCATCCTGGGAAGGACTGATTGGTTCACAAACAGAAAGGCAGGAGTCTCTTGAGAGCATGGGTGATTCGTAATAGGGAAGGACAAACTAGTGTGTGAAGACCTCAGCGTTGTTGCAAGTAACTGAATCTTGTCATCCAAGAAGTGAAGCCTGGTGGTGTCATGGGCCCCAAAGGGAGCGGGAGGGAGGAATAGAATAGATGGAACAAGGGATATTTAGTCAGCAATGGAAATGTTTACGTGATCTTGCAATGATGGACACAGGCCATGTTAAATATCATCAAAATTTATAAATGTGTATGGTCTAAAATGTAAACCATAATGTAAACCATTGACCATGGTTAGTAGCTAGGTTTATATAATTCATGCAAAAATCATGTAATATTATGAATGTTCAAGGTAATTCATAAATTCATGCATAATGTGGGAAGAAGCAGTGAAGTGTCATGACTCTTTCAAGCATATTTTTCAAAGAAAAAGTAAAAGCATAAGGGAAAATGTCCATAACCATGATCAACCAAGCTGATCATCTATAGATTGAATTTCTTTTTGTGCTTGGTATATGTGGAAAGTAAAGCATAATAGTTCTTTATGGTGCTTAAGTCTCTCTAATTTGGCTTTCTGTTTTGGGTAAGTAAACCAGTCCTTAACAGATGCTACATGTAACCTTGGAAAATCACTTCCTTTAATATGTTCTTTATAATGTTAACTCTTAATAAGTTAAGAATTATATAAGGATTTCCCTCTTGAATGCTAAAAACAAATGGATCACTAGAGTTGATTAGTTTTCTAGTTCAAGGTAATCATGCAAAAATATTTTTAACATTACATTGCATTAGAGCTGTATAGAGCAGTAAATAATAATTCTTTATATTGCTATGGAGTTATTTCAAGAAGGCGTTATTAAATGAAAAAGTAAGTGTAAAATAGCATGTATAATACTTTACAAAGTATTTAAGACAAAAATCATACAATATAGAAATACATTGGCTTACAGTTTTTATAAAGTAGAAGGAAAAATTTTAAAAAGCAACAATAAAATATTGCTCTATGCAAGGACGGATGAAATAGAAAAGACAGCATATGAATAGAAGCATACCCTCAGTGAGGTAATTCTTGTTTTACTATAGATTTTACTATAAAATGTATAAATGGTTTAATATACTTATAAAGATAAAGTTAAATTAAATAAGTAATACCTAAAAGTTTTAAAATGATGCAAATGAAAGTGACTCTATCGAGTTCATAGCAACATGTGGAAAGGGATTATTTTAAGAAATTTTAAATCATAGTTATTTGACTCTAAAACCTTAATGGAATGTAAGCGAAGACAGAATAAGCAGAATAGAGATATTTTAATGTATGGGCTATATTCATATATTCTAATATATAATAAAAATATTAAAATAATTTCAGTAATTCTATTCTTAATAATAATATCAGTATTGACATTCAAATGTAAATTAAAGGACAAAACAAATACTTTCGTTAATATTATTGGAAACCAATCAATATTTTCAGCATTAGAACAAAGAAGTAAAAATTAAAAAATCAAAAGAAATAAGTAAAAATTCAAAAAATTGGAACTGATGTTCTATTTCTTCTTTAAAAACTATGTCTGTCCACATAAAGGGCCTAGGACAAATGGCCCAGTAACAATCAGCATCACTGACACCTAGACTGCTATCTCTACATATATTTTCCTATTTTAATGAATTAGAGTTTCTTGGGGAAATTAATGAATGCTTCCCAGGGACAGGAAAATATGAGAAAGGCCTGGAATACTTTATCATGAAGAAAGAAAACGTACTTTTGACTTTTGAGGAGCAGTTGGACACTTAGATGAAAAAGATTGTCCATGAATCAATAAATGATTATGGGGTTAATGGTCCTATTCTCTCTATTTTTATATAAAGTTAAAAGCAACATTATAGAAAATACAATTACTGAAGTTGCCATTAATAAAGTAGCAAAAGAATAAATACCTATTCAAGAAGTTTAACAAAAAGAGCATTATCTTTAGGCAATAAATTGACTTTACTAGTTTGGCTTATGCATTTTCTATCACTGATGTGTGTATATATTACAAATATTTTTATTATATACATTCAGAGAATCCATTTTTTCTGTATGCATGACAGTAAAATACATTTCCATATTGTAAATGAATAGTGCCATTGACAGCATAAACATTTATAAAAGATGCAAAAATTCCATCAATTATATATGTATTTAATATATTTTTTCTTTTTTAAAAAGATACTTAAATTACATAAAAGTTACATAAAAAATAGAGGGGCTTCCCATATGCTCCACTCCCTACAACTCCCACATTTTCCAACATTAACAGCATCTTTCATTAGTTTGGTACATTCATTGCAATTGATGAACACATTTTGGAGCATTGCCACTAAACATGGACTATAGTTTACATTGTAGTGTATACTCTTTCCTGCACAATTTTGTAGGTAATTAAAATCCAACATTTTCTAATTCTTCATAAACAGAAAGAGACAATTTTTTTCTTCTGAGACATATTATAGCTCACATATATGACCATCAATCATGTTACTGTAGACACAATAAAGGGAAAATGTTAATTTTACCATATTTATAAAATAATAGGATTATTAGAAATGAAGAAATTATAACTGATAAATTTTATTACTATAATATCTGGCTAAAATACATACCTGATTCATGACAGTTTTAACAGGTTAGATAGTACAGAAAACTCCTATATAAAGTAGCTTCAATTTTCTTTTGTTTTACCATATAAATATAAAGATAGAGATGATTGCATATATGTTTATTCCTATTATAATAAAAAGATACTTGGTTTTTAATAAAGATTATATTCCTTCTAATTTTTAAAGAAGAAAGTGTTTGAGTTGGAGGTGAAAATTTTAAATATTGAATTGTTACCTACTATGTGTATCATTATTATTATCTAAAATATTTTTAAAAGCAAAATTAATTTTCCTAATATATATTTCATAATTTGGGGTGTTATAGACATGAATGGTTCACTGGAGTTTTTTTAATCAATGAAATCTATAAATAAGCATCAGAGTTTTCAGAGGACCATGACACTTGTTTTTCTCAATATAAGCCTGCAGGAGAACAGTCTGATAAACATCAGATGGTTACGTGAGAAAGGAATGAACTTTCATTGCATGAAACCACATGTGGGGTTGTTTGTCATAACAGATAGCAGTAAGTATCCTAGTATGCTGGATTAATCAAATGCTACAAAGCTTCTTGATTTGTTGTGTGCATTTGTGTGAGCCTACTATCAACTTCTTTAATTAATTACATAAATGAAATGTTTCATTGAAGCATATTTAAATTAGAATCTTAGCACTACTAAGAAAAAAACAACACCAAAAGTTTGAAGGAAATATAGTGCAACCAGTAACCATCAATATTTATAATTTACATGTGATCTTGGAGGCCCACAATAGCATCCAAAAAGTGAGTGAACATATGTACATTTATGACCTCTTACATGGACGTTGTTAGGGCATCTACATGTGGATGCAGTGTGTTGTGTGAGAGCAGGTGCCCGGACCACATTTTTACTTGTAGTATCCATAATATTTTATCCAGTGGCAGTATGTAACAGGTGCTTAAAAACACCTAAATAAATGAGAAAATGATTTGCATAACCTATATTTTGCTTGCTATAATGCATAACCAACATTAATCTGGATTTCTTCCAGAAAAGATGAATCTTTACGGTGCTTTTCTTATAATTGTATTTTCTCCTCAAATGTCAGTCACGTAGGAAAAATGTTAGAGGTTTGACAACTGCTATTATCAGGCGCCTCCCATAGAGGGCAGCACAGTACACTGAGTGAAGTACCATCTTTACTGTGATTCAACAAAACCCCCAGCCCTCTTGAGGCAGCATCGTTTTCAAATTGATGGAAGGAGACCAGTCGAAGGAGCAGTCAAGCTTATACACGTAAATGTTTAAAACATATGAATTGATGCACTACTTTTTACTCTGATGTATGAAGGTGTTATCAAATGGAGATTAGGGGAGAGATTAAAGGAATGAACACCTAGTCATTTAAAAATTTTCAAGTCAAAATGAAATAGTATGCATATATTGATAACAATATGATTAACTATTAATTGAAACCTACCCACACTGAGGATGTAAATATGGAAATAGTCAAGTAAAACGCTTTTTTCTGGGGATAAAAATTAAACAGAGAATGAAAAACTCAAAAACCCTTTTTTAAGTTTTCTAGATGTAAAAGTATTTTAATATTTTTAATAAACAACATAATGCTATATACATAAACCTCTTCTAAACTATGGAATAATTAATGAAAATAATGTTCTTTTACAGAATTTTTAAAAACAAACTGGACATACTCATTTCAATATGACTAATCAGCAACTTATCTGTTTTGCTTTTCAGCTTAGCCTCTGCATTTCAAATATGGGATCTCTTTGTGAAACAGTTGTTCCATAGGTATTTTCTGCATTTATGCAAAGGGAAATTCTCTGACCTTGCCGTATTTGAGACTTGCTATTTCAGTTTGTTGTTGTTGTTTTTAATAATGTTATATAAAAACTCTAATAGTCTGCACAAATTACATTTTTAATCTGAACTCCTTGCCCGAGCCATATTCATCTATAGTCAAGGTCATCACCAACTCAGCTACAAAACCAATTTTTGTTCTTATTCCTGCTTATAAATTCTTTTAATAATATTGATTTTCCTGAGAATTTTCTATTTACTATATGTTCCAACCCTTTGCTACTTTATCACTTTTATTGCCTAGTAGAAACATTGCATGGAAAATAAGTTTTGAGGTACATAAAAGCAAATCTGCAACTGCAGTTTTATTCCTTCTAAAGTGTCAGGCATATGTGTCTGCTTAAAACCTCAGGCTATGGAGTGTTAGGTTCCTGAGAACTTAGAGCATTGGAAATGAAGTTATTCAGGAGATTATTGAAAAAGGATTAGAGGTAAAATTAAGCCGAATTATGTGCCTGTGTATCTGCTTCATTACTTTGCACTCTTGACTGCCTGAATGACAAAGATAACCTCTCTGCACTGTGCTTCATGAAACCATTCAGTAATTCAGAGTTCTCCCTTTTTTTTTCCATTAGTGAAGCAGCAAAAAGTATGATGGCTTTTTGGATTTTCCTCACCTATGCAAAAGGAAATCATTGCATATAAGACCAGTTTATCATTATCAGCAGTTTTTACACAGATAATTAATTACCAGGTTGCAAACATAAAATGGCAATTCTACTTAACTAGAATTGCCATTAAATCCAATATCTGGAAATAGTTTGCATTGTTCTCCTTTTGTTTCTGGAGGGGAACTCTCAAGAAAATAAACCTAAACACCTGCTGCCAAAAGCAAAACAAGATGAACCAGAAACAAAATTCTGAAGTATAAAAAGGAAAAAGATAAAAGAAAAATGAAAAACTAGGTTAAATTACTTAAAATGGAGAGAACATAGCATTAACTTGCTCTCTATTGATTAATCCACATAACCACAACCTTCTTTAGCTGTGGTTATTGGGATCAATAATCCAGAAGCATGGTCATTCAGGGAAGTTGTACCAAGCAATTCTTGGATTTAGTGGCTTTGAAATTATCCCATTATCCACATGTTTTGTGTACAAAAAGACAATGCACACAGGAAATAGTTGCATAAGCTAAATATTATAGTCAATAAAAATTTGATTCAGCATTAGTGTCTATATAAATAAAGGTCTAATATAGATCACTAGCATTCTCGAAATTAGTAGTATTTATATTTTATTGGGCTTTCATTATATTCATTTTTATTAATTAAAGATAAATATTTTATTTGGCATTTTTCCTTCACTACTTTGTTTCTGCCTCACTCCTATTTTGAAAACTTAGTCTCATACAAATTCATACAAAGCACTTCCATCATTTTATCCTGCCAAGTAGTTAAAAATCCTAAAGACTTGGATTCAAAGTCTGAGTTCAGCATCATATTTTATGTTTTTAACTTATTAAGAGTTAACATTATAAAGAACATATTAAAGGAAGTGATTTTCCAAGGTTACATGTAGCATCTGTTAAGGACTGGTTTAGTTACCCAAAACAGAAAGCCAAATTAGAGAGACTTAAGCACCATAAAGAACACAGAAGAATTTCACAGGTAGGCAATACAAGGTTGGTGATTGTTTCATCTTTCTTGAGGTTTGACTTCTTTTTTTCCTCGTGGTTTTGAGAAGTGTTTATTCTTCCAGGTATCAAATGTGTATTCTTTGAGGGAATTTCTGCATCTAACAAGTTTGCAAGTTTCTAAACAGAGGGAATGAATAAATGGATATAAGGTATATCCAAATAGCAATATCTGACATACATAGGTTGACTCATTTAATCCTCTGATCTATCCTACAAAGTAATTGTTATTATAACCCTCATTTTGCAGAAGAGGTAACTGAGGCAGGTAGAGATTAAGTTACATAAGGGCACAGAGTATACTTACCACCTTTCCCTCCACCAATTTCTTTGCATTTTCTCCTTTGTATCTACATAATGGGCTCCTTTTAACTTTATTTGGAAAACTTCTGACAAACTTTTCTTCATAGTTATGGAAAAGGCCTTTTAAAATGACATTCATTCATTCATTTGTTTATAGTAAGCAGCACATGTGTAAATTGATACGTTAATCCATGTATCTCAAAGAGTCGATGTATGTTTTATTATCTTATCTTCTCATACCAAAAGGTTAGCAATTTGAGAAATACCATGAACATCATGGTACCTGACAAACTCAAAAAAGCTAATGTGGCCAGCAGCAGCAGGTCAAAGACACCAAAAGAGAAAGGTTTCCATTACAATTATAAATAAATCACATGTCCACCAATGGAAAGCAGGAACCAAGCAGAAGGTAAGTCAACATCGTCTACAGTTGAATGATGCTAAATGCAGATGGGACGGGAAGTTAGAGTAAAACTACAGTAGTTAATATATTGAATTGGGCAGTTTTTATGTCTGAGATGAGGCTGTATTTTATGTGTTAAACTGAATATAGGAATAAATAGGCTGTTCTACCAGAGCATAGAAAAAGCATGCCCATGAAATAAGTGTTTAAAAGACTAGTGAGAGATAAAATACAGCTTTTTATTATATCTTTTTATTATATCCCACACATATTTTTTCCAACAATTTATGTGATTTTTTAAATTTTCACATTATTTTTCTAAAAATTTTTTGCTTGTTTGTTTTGGCTTTTTTTTAGGAGGTTCTGGCATTTGAACCTGGAACGTCATACATGGGAAGCAGGCACTCAACCACTGAACTACACCAGTTCCCTAAAATTTTTAAACTAGTTCTAATCATTGATAAATCTACATCATTTTCTCTTTGATGGAGATTTTACCTTATACTGTTTACAAGTGTTTTAGTTATTTTTTTATTGTAAGCTTGAACTCAATTTTTCTAATTTTTATGACTGATTTTGTTTTCTTCTGTGTGTTTTTCCATACTGATTTCAAGTTAAAATTTATTACCCTACCAGAGACCTGATAAGCAAATTTATTTCAATAATTTGGAAAATTACTGAATAATTTACTCTACTTTATGCTTAGGATAGAAACAGTTTCATAGATTCATTTGTTATTACTAGGACTATCTTTTCTCTTTGCTGTGAGTTTTTTAAAGAGGGGATGGGAGGTATGCCACTTTCTTATTCATCAGGTAAAAACTTTTTATGGAGTTAAACTTTCCTGATTTTCTTCTGTCAGTCACATAAAGGGTGAACAAGGTAACCTATTGGGAAGCTAGAAGAAAACTTCTCTATGCACTTTCATTGTACTGCTTAGATCTTCTTTATCCCTAGGATTTTTTGTCTGTTTTATCACCTATTGAAATAAGTGTATTAAAGTCTCCCTACTGTGATTATTATTATTTTTCTTTACCTTTTAGTGCTTCATATTTTACAATCATGCTATTGGATGCACACAGATTTAGATTTGAGAAATCTCCTTGTACCTTTTACCCATTTCTCTCTATGAAATGCCCCTCTGCTGACCTAGTAATGCTTTTTGCCTTAAAGTATTCTCTGTCTGATAATAGTATAGATGCACCAGCTCTCTTTTGATTAGTGTTTGCAAGTCAACCTTTTCATTCATTTGACTATTAAAATCTTTGCATTCTTTTTTTTAACTTCATATTGTATATTTAATAATTGAAAATATAAACAATTAAAAACTAAAAAGTAAACACAGATGAATAAATATATACATTTCTCAATTAAATGTAATGGATACATATACTTTTTTTTTTGAATCAAACAATATGTTACACAATATATTTGGTTCATAGTAATGCATTCATACAGTATTTGTCCTTTTGTGTCTGGCTTGATTGACTCAACATAATGTCCTCCAGGTTCATCCATGTTGTCATATGCTTTATGACTTCATTTCTTCTTACAGCTGCATAGTATTCCATTGTGTGAATAGACCACAGTTTATTTATCCATTCATCTGTTGATGGACACCTGGGTTGTTTCCAACTTTTGGCAATGGTGAATAATTTGTTATGAACATCAGTGTGCAGATGTCTGTTCGTGTCACTGCTCTAAGTTCTTCTGGATATATACCCAGTAGTGGTATTGCTAGGTCACCTGGCAAGTCTATATTCAACTTCTTTAGGAACTGCCAAACAGTCCTCCACAGTGGCTGTACCATCCTGTATTCCCACCAACAGTGAAGAAGTGTTCCTAACTCTCCACATCCTCTCCAACACTTGTAGTTCTCTGTCTTTTAATAGTGGCCATTTTGATAGGTGTGAAATGATATCTCATTGAAGTTTTGATTTGCATTTCCCTAATCATGAGTGATGTTGAGTATTTCTTCATGTGTTTGCCATTTGAATGTCTTCTTTGGAGAAATGTATATTCAAGTCTTTTTAATTGGGTCATTTGTCTTTTTATTGTTGAGTTGTAATATCTCTTTATATATCCTGTATATCAAACCCTTATCGGGTATGTGATTTCCAAATATTTTTTCCCATTGAGTTGGCTGCCTTTTCACCCTTTTGACAAAGTCCTGTGAGCTTCAAAAGTGTTTAATTTTGAGGAGAACCCATTTATCAATTTTTTCTTTTGTTTCATGTGCTTTGGGTGTAAGGTCCAAGAAGCCACCACCTACTACAAGGTCTTGAACAAATTTCCCTATATTTTCTTCTGGTAGTTTTATGGTCCTGGCTTTTATATTTAGATCTTTGATCCATTTTGAGTTGATTCTTGTATAGGGGGTGAGATAGGAGTCCTCTTTCATTCTTTTGGTTATAGATATCCAGTTCTCCCAACACCATTTGTTGAAGAGACTGTTTTTTCCCATTAGCATGGACTTGGTAGGTTTGTCAAAAACCAATTGACTGTATAGGTGTGGGTTTATTTCTGGGTTCTCAATTCCATTCCACTGATCGATGTGTCTATCTTTATGCCAGTACCATGCTGTTTTGACAACTGTAGCTTTGTAATATGTTTCAAGGTCAGGCAGTGAAATTCCTCCCATGTCACTCTTCTTTATTAAAATGCTTTTGGCTATTCAGGAGCACTTACCTTTCCAGATGAATTTGGTAATTGCCTTCTCTAATTCTGTAAAGTAAGCTGTTGGGATTTTTATTGGTATTGCATTGAATCTATAAACTAGTTTGGGCAAGGTTGACATTTTCATGATATTTATTATTCCAATCCATGAACACAGAGTGTCTTTCCATATGTTTAGGTCTTTTAAAATCTCTTTTAGGATTGTTTTGTAGTTTTATGCATATAGGTCCTGTACTTCTTTGGTTAAATTAACTCCTAGGCATTTGAGTCTCTTTGTTGCTATTGAAAATGGAATTTAAGAAAGAATAGCAGAAAGGATAATCAAAAGAGTAAAAAGACAGACAAAAACAAGATGACATGAAAACCAAAGAATAAAATGGAGGAAGTAAATAGTGCATTTACAGCAATATCATTGAATGTGAATGGATTAAACTCCCCAATCAAAAGATACAAGCTGATAGAATGGATAAAAAACACATGAGCCATCCCTATGCTGCTTATAAGCAACTCACCTTAGACCCAGGGATAGAATCCGGCTAAAAGTGAAAGGTTGGAAAAAGGTACTCCACACAAATAGTAAACAGAAAGAGCAGGGGTAGGTATACTAATATCAGAATAAAACAGATTTTAAAAGCAAAAAAGTCATAAGAGATACAGAAGGCCATTGTATATTAATAAAAGGGATGATACACTAAGAAGATAGAACAGTCATATATATCTACGCCCCAAAATATATGAGACAAAACTCTGGCAAAACTGAAAGGAGAAATAGACATTTTTACAATAATTGTTGACGATTTCAACACCCCACTCACATAATTAGATAGAACTACTAGACAGAAGATCAACAAGGAAACAGAGAACTTGAAAAATATGATAAACAAGTAATACCTAACAGACATATATAGAACACTGCATCCAAACTTAGCAGGTCATACATTCTTCTCAAGTGTCCATGGATCTTTCTCCAGGATAGACCACATGTTAGGTCACAATGAAGCTCTCAATAAAAATAAAAAGATTGAAATTATTGAAAGCACCTTCTCAGATCATAATGGAATGAAACTGGAAATCAAAAATAGACAGGAAAAAAGTAAATTCACAAATGTGTGGAGACTAAACAACACACTCCTAAATAATTGGTGGATCAAAGAAAAATTGCAAGTGAAATTAGTAAATATATTGAGACAAATGAAAAGGACAGCACAATGCATCAAATCTTATGGGATACAGCAAAGGCAGTCTTGAGAGGGAAATTTATAGCCCTAAATCCCTATATTAAAAAACAAGAAAGAGCTAAACTCAAATATTTAACTGAACAACTAGAGAAACTAGAAAAAGAACAGCAAACCAATCCCAAAGCAAGCAGAAGGAAAGAAATATTAAGATTAGAGCAGAAGTAAATGAAAATGAGAACAGAAAAACAATAAAGATAATCAACAAAACCAAAAGCTGGTTCTTTGAGAAGATCAATAAAATTGACAAACCCCTAGCTAGATTAACAAAGAAAAAAAGAGGGAAGATGCAAATAAATACAATCACAAATGAAAGAGGGGAAGTTACAAATGACCCCACAGAAATAAAAAGAATCATAAGAGGTTATTATGAGAAACTATATGCCAATAAACTAAACAACCTAGATGAAATGGACAAATTCCTAGAAATGCACAACCAACCTACACTGACACTACAAGAAAGACAAGAACTTAACAAACCAATCACATTTAAGGAGTTTGAATCCATCATCAAAAATCTCCCAGCAAAGAAAAGTCCAGGACCAGATGGCTTCACAGGTGAATTCTACAAAGCATTTCAAAAAGAATTAACACCAATCCTGTTTAAACTCTTCAAAAAAATTGAAGAGGAGGGAAATTACCCAACACATTTTATGAAGCCAACATCATCCTAATACCAAAGCTAGATAAAGATTCTACAAGAAAAGAAAATTATGGACCAATCTCTCTAATGAACATAGATGCAAAAATTCTTAACAAAATACTTGTAAATCAAATCCAACAGCATAGCAAAAGACTTATACATCACGACCAAGTGGGATTTATTCCTGGTATGCAAGGCTGGTTCAACATAAGAAAATCAATCAATGTAATATACCACATTAACAAATTGAAGGAATAAAGCCACATGATCATCTCAATCTATGCAGAAAAGGCATTTGACAAAATCCAGCATCCTTTTTTGATAAAAACATTTCAAAAATAGGAATAGAAGGAAAATTACTCAATATGATAAAATGCATATATGAAAAACCCACAGACATCATACTCAATGGAGAAAGTTTGAAAGCTTTCCCTCTAAGATTCAGAACAAGACAAGGATGCCCAATGTCACCACTATTATGCAATATTGTACTAGAAGTTCTAGCTAGGGCAATTAGACAAGAAAAAAAAAAAAATAAGGCATCCAAATAGGAAAAAAAAGAAAAAGTAAAGCTCACTGTTTGCGGATGACAAGATCCTGTACTTAGAAAATTCTGAAGTATCCACAACAAAGCTACTTGAGCTAATAAATGAGTTCAGCAAAGTGATAGAATACAAGATCAACATGCAAAAATCAGTAATGTTTTTGTACACTAGTTCTTCGCATTCTTATATTTTATATTTTTCTGTTTTAATCTGTGTAGACTTGGGACAGCTTTATGAGAATATATTAATCTTTCCTCTGGATTATTGGTTCATTTACTTTTTCTTAGCAATGTAAACAGTAAAACATTTATTTATATATATATATTTAACAAATAAATGGTATTCGGTACTCACATAGTTGTGCATTCATCACTTCAATCATTCTTAGAGCATTTTCATTATAAAATAATCATAATAATAAACAAAAACAAACAAAACTCATCATATCTCAATCTCTTTATGTTTCCCCTGCCATACATGTTGCAATTCTGTTTCCGTCTCTCTAGTTTATTTGTTTTTATATTTTGTAAAAACAGTCAAATATCACCTATATTCATACTTTAAATGAGGTTTCACTATGTTATAAATCCCATGTCACATTTTTTAGCTCTCCTTCTAGTAATATACATGACCTTAGACTTACCCTTTCAACCCCTATCATACCCATATAATAGCTCTGCTAGTTACAAACACTATGATATCCTTTCACCATTTCTATTCATTTCCAAAGATTTACAAACAACTTTTTTACCAATTCTGCACAGATTAACACTCAGCTTTCCACTCTCTACTTTCCTTCTATTTTCTGGTGACCTATATTATAATCATCAACTCCCTGAGTTTACACAATGTATTTAGTTCACAAAAATGCAGTCACACAGTATTTGTCCTTTTTTGTCTGGCTTGCTTCACTCAACATAATGTCCTCCAGGTTCATCCATGTTGTCATATGCCTCACGACTTCATTTCTTTTTACTGCTGCATAATATTACATCCTGTGTCTACACCACAATTTGCTTATCCATTCATCAGTGATGGACACCCGGGTTGTTTCCTCATTTTGACAATTGTGAATAATGCTGCTATGAACATTAGTGTGCAGATGTCTGATCATGTCACTAATCTCAGTTCTTCTGGGTATATACTTAGTAATGGTATTGCCAGGTCACATGGCAAATCTATATTCAACTTCCTTAGGAAGTGCCAAAGAGTCCTCTACAGTGGCTATACCATTCTACACTCCCATCAACAGTGAAAAAGCTTTTCTATCTCTCCACATCCTTTCTAACATTTACAGTTTTCTGACATTTTAATACTATCTAGTCTATTGGTGTGAAATGATATCCCAGGTAGTTTTGATTTACATTTCCCTAATCGCTAGAGATGTTGAACAGTTTTCTTCATGTGTTTTTTGCCATTTGTAGTTCTTCTTTGGACAATTGTTTTTTTTTTTTTTTTCCTAGTCTTTTGCCCATTTTTTAATTGGTTAGTTTGTCTTTATTGTTGAATTGTAAGATCTCTTTATATACCATGGATATTAAACCCTTATCAGATATGTGATTGCCAAATATTTTCTCCCATTGAGTCAGCTGACTTTTCATCCTTTTGACAAAGTCCACTGAGGTGCAAAAGTGTTTAATTTTGAGGAGGTTCAATTTATCTATTTTTCCTTTAATTGCTTGTGGTTTGGGTGTTGGGTGTTTTCCTATATTTTCTTCTAGGAGTCTTATGATTGTTGCTTTTATATTTAGGTCCCGAATCTAGTTTGAGTTAATTTTTGTATAAAGTGTGAGATAAGGGTACTATTTCTTTCTCTTGCATATGTCTATCCAGTTTCCCTAGCACCATTTGTTGAATATACTGTTCTGTCCCAGCTGGGAGGACTTGACAGCCTTGTTAAACTCACTTGACTGTAGATTTGAGGATCTATTTCTGTGTTTTTGATTTGGTTCCATTAGCCAATCTGTCTGTCTTTATGCCAGAACCATGCTGTTTTTACCACTGTAGCTAAGTAATATGCTTTAAAGTCAGGAAATGAGAATCCTCCAACTTTATTCTACTTTTTAAAGATATGTTTGACTATTCAGGCCATTTACCTTTCAAATTAAATTTGATAATTGGATTTTCCATTTCTTTAAGAAAGCCTGTTGCAATTTTTATTAGGATTGTGTTAAATCTATAAATCAGTTTGGGTAAAATTTACATTTTTATGATATTTAGTCTTCCAATCCATGTACCCAGAATGTCCTTCCATTTATTTAAGTACAGGTCCTTTATGTCCTCTGTTAATTTTATTCCTAGGTATTGGATTATTTTAGTTGTTACTACAAATGGAATTTTTTTCTGATTCCTTCCCTAGGTTGCACATCAGTTGTGTACAGAAACACTGTTGATTTTTGTGAATTAATCTTGGATCCTGCCAGTTTGCTGTACTCATCCATTACTTCTAGGAATTTTTTGTGGGTTTTACAAGATTTTCTAGCCATAGGATCATATTATCAGTGAAGAGTGCAAGTTTTACTTCTTCCTTTCCTATTTGGGTGTGTTTTATTTCTTTATCTAGCCTAATTGCTCTAGCTAGAACTCCTAGCACAATATTGAATAACAGTATTGACAATGGGTATCCATGTCTTGTTCCTGATCTCTGTGGGAAAGCTTTCTATCTTTCACCATTGAGTACAATGCTAGCTGTAGGTTTTTCATATATACACTTTACCATATTGAGAAAGCTTCCTTCTATTCCTATCTATTGGAGTGTTTTTATGAAGAAAGGCTGCTGTGTTTTGTCAAATGCCATTTCTACATCAATAGAAGGGATAGTGTGATTCTTCTTCTTCAAATTATCAATGTGGTTTATTACATTAATTGATTTTCTTGTGTTGAACCACCCTTGCATACCAGGGATAAAGCCCACTTGATTGTAGTGTATAATTCTTTTAATGTGCTTTTGGATTCTGTTTGCAAGATTTTGTTGAGGAGTTTTGCCTCTACATTCATTAGAGATATTGGTTTGTAATTTTCTTTTCTTTTCTTTCTTTTTTTTTTTTTTTGCAGTATCTGTATCTGGTTTTGGTACTTGACTGATGCTGGCTTCATAGAATGAATTTGGTAGTGTTATTTCCTATTGAATTTTTTGGAAGAGCTTGAGCAAGATTGGTATTAGTTCATCTTTGAACGATTGGTAGAATTCACTTGTGAAGCCATCTAGTCCTGGGCATTTCATCTTTGGGAGATTTTTGATGACTGTTTCAATCTCTTCACTTGTGATTGGTTTGTTGACTCTTCTATTTCATTGAGGGTCAGTGTAGGTGGTTTGTGTATTTCCATCTCATCTACATTGTCTAGATTTTTGCATACTGTTGTTTATTGTATCCTCTTATGTCTCTTGTTTCGCCAGGGTCAGTGGTAATGTCCCTCCTCTCATTTTTTATTTTATTTATTTGGGTATTTTCTCTTTTTTTCTTTGTCAGACTAGCTAAGGGTTTGTCAAATTTGTTAAACTTCTATAAGAACCTATTTCAGGTTTTGTTGTTTTTCTCTATTATTTCTTTACTTTTTTTTTTACTGTTTTATTGTCATTTACTTTTAATGCAATTAATATAGGTGAATTTATTTCTAACACTGCACTATTTATTTTCTATTTGACCTGTGTTTCACCTACTGTCTCTCTTTTCTTTCTTTCTTTTGAGTAATCAAATGATTACTATTATTCCATTTTCTCCCTATATGTACATTCTTTGACTATTCTTTCAGTGGATTCTTTCACATTAACATGGACATTGTTGAATTATTGGAGTCTTATAAAGTGATTATTGTGATAGCTTTCCTCAGAGAGCATTTAATCTCTTATCTATCTATCTATCTCTCTAGCTATCAAGAGACTGATTCCAACATTAGTTTTGGTTATTGTTTTCATGTTAATATTGTTATGTATCGTTAATATTTCATCAGGATTCATTCAAAATTATGCATAATTGCCTTTTTCTTCACCTATATTCTGTCCTGCAGTTCAGTGTTTCCCATCAGATTATTTACATTCTGCATGAAAAAAATTTCTTTATTATTATTTCTTTAAGTGCACTTTTGCTAGGAGCAAATTTTCTCCATTTTTAATTTTATTTTCTGAACTAGATCTTATTTCATTTTAATTTTTAAAATTTAAAAAATCCATTGAAGTATATCACTCATACATGAACATACATAAACAATAAGTGTATAGTAATAGTTGTGAGCTTACAAAATAAACATATATAACATAATACAGGGCTGTCATACCTCACCCTACCACCAATACCTTGCATGGCTCTGAAACATTTTTAACTAATGATTAAATAGCATCCTCAAAATATTACTACTAACCAAAGTATTTACCCCAACCCACCCTATTATTATTATTTTTATATCATTTATACATCAACATACATAAACAATAAGTGTTTAGTAAAAGTTGTGAACTTAAAAAGCATACATTCACAACATCATATAGGCATCCCATACATCAACCCTCCACCAACACCTTGCATTTTCGTGAGACATTTGTTATGAAAGAATATTGTCAATATCTTATGACTAATTATAGTACTTATCTAACATTTGGTGTATTTTTCCCCCAATGCACCCTATTATTATTTTTTAAATATATTTTTATATATTTAAAAATATATATTTTTATGACAGAACTCGTACACTTCAAAAACATGTGCAGAATTCCCAAACAACACCCCTCTATCAACATACCACACTCTGGTGGAATATTTGTAACAGATTATGAGATAATATCATCTGATCATTACCAAGTCCACAGTGTACATTTGACACACGTTTTCCATACTCCTCCATTATCAACACAGTACATCTTTGGCATAGATGCAAGAATATTACATTATTACTGTTAACCACAATCCGTAGGTTACTCCAGTTATATTTTTCCCATGCTTCTCCACATTCCCACCACCCTGCAATGCTGATGTACATCTACTTTAGCTCACAAAGGACACTCTTGCATCTGTACCATCAACCACTATTCTCATCCACCTGTGGGTGTACTGTGCTATTCAGTCCCTAGATTTTTCTCTAGCTTTCTGTCAATTGGCATTTACATCCCTAGACTACCACTTTCAGCCACATCCCCATTTATAAACCAGCTATTAGTCACTATAATGTGTTACCATCAACTCTGTACATTTCTACACTTTTACAGTAAATCTAATTAAAACTTCTACATATATTAATTATTAGTTGACCCTCTCAGTCCCCTTCTTATCTCCTTTAAGAATCCTCCACCTACCACCAGGTCTTGAAGATATTTTCCTAAATTTTCTTCTAGAATTTTTATGGTTCTTGCTTTTGTATTTAGGTATTTGATTCATTTTGAGTTAATTTTTTATAGAGTGTGAGATAGGGGTCCCCTTTCCCCCTTTTGCTATGGATATCCAATTTTCTCAGCACCATTTGTTGAATGGACTGTTCTGCCTGAGCTGGGTGGGTTTGACAGGCAAGTCAAAAATCACTGGACTATAGATATGAGGGTCTGTTTTTTAACCATCAATTCGGTTCCATTGGTCTGTGTGTCTGTCTTTATGCCAGTAACATGCTGTTTTTATCACTGTGGCTAGGTAATATGACAAAGTCTGGAAATGAGAGTCTTCCAACTTCACTTTTCCTTTTTAGGATGTTTCTGGCTATTCAGGGCCCCTAACTATTCCAAATAATTTTGATAATAATGTTTTCCATTTATTTTTAAAAAGCTGGTTGAATTTTTATCAGGATTGCATTTGAATCTGTATATCAATTTGAGTAGAATTGACATCTTAATGATACTTAGGCTTTCAATCTATGAGCATGGAATATTTTCCCAATTATTTAGGTCTTTTTCCCATTTCTTTTAACAATGAGGTGTAGTTTTCTGAATACAAGTACTTTAAATCATTGATTAAGTTTATACCTGAATATTTGGGTTTTACCTGTCACGTTTTATTTTCACCTCCCTTTTGGAGCTTTTAAGTTACTTTTATTGATATAATCTTCATTTCTAGATTCTAATCAAGGCTTCTCTATCCTGTCTTTACTTTTCAGGCTGTACACACACTTTAGTATTTCCTGCAAAGCAGGTCTATTGGTTACAAATTCTCTCAATTTCTGTTTATCTGTGAATATTCTAAACTCACCCTCATTTTTGAAATACAATCTTGCTGGATATATGATTCTTGGCTCTAAGTTTTTTCTCCTGCAGTATCTTAAATATATCATACCACTGTCTTCTTGCCTCCATAGTTTCTGGTAAGAAATCAGCACTTAATCTTATTGGGTATCTCTTATACATTATGCATTGCTTTTCTCTTGCTGCTCTCAGAATTCTCTCTTTGTCTTTGGCATTTGACATTCACATTAGCATGCGTCTTGGAGTTTGTCTATTAGGGTTTTTTCAGATGGAAGTATGTCATGCTTCTTGGACATGGATATCTGTCCTTCAATAGGGTTGGGAAATTTTCTACCATTATTTCTTCAAATATTCTTTCTCCTCCTTTTCCCTTCTCTTCTCCTTCTGGGACACCCATGACATGTATGTTTGCATGTATCTTGCTGTCCTTTAGTTCCCTGAGACCTTGTTCAAGTTTTTCCAAACTTTTCTTCATCTGCTCTTTTGTATGTTCACTTTCAGAGGCCATTTCTTCAAGCTCACCAATCCTTTCTTCTGCCTCCTCAAATCTACTATATATGATTCCAGTGTATTTCACTTATTGCACCTTTCATTCCTATAAGGTCTGTAATTTTTCTGTGTATACTTTCAAATTATTTTTGTGCTCATCCAATGTCTTCTTAATATCTTTAATTTCTTTAGCCATCTCATTGAATTTATTAAGGAGATTTGTTTGAACATCTATGATTAGTTGTCTCAACTCCTTTATGTTTGGATGCTTATCTTGTTCCTTTAAATGGGGCATATCTTCCTGTTTCTTGGTGTGGATTGTAATTATTTGTTGGTGTCTTGGCATCTGGCTTACTAGAGTATTTATTCTGAATGCAGTTTTTCTCTTTAGTTTAGGGCTTCCTGCCCTTATCCCTTGCTGGTTGTGTAGTAGGAGCCAAGGATGTAGTTGGTGCTATAAGCTGTGTTGGCTCAAGCTACCCTCATTGCCTGAAGTACCAATGAAGCTTCTCCCAACTTCCTGCTTTGCTAGGGGTAGGGACAAAGCTACAGTTGTGTGGAATAATCCAACTCATGCAGGCCTAGACTGTAGTTGCCCACAGAGTTTGATGAAGATTCATGCCCCTTTCTACCCTGCCTGCAGCGGGGATGGAGCTGCAAAACTCTATGCAGTGCAGGTCCAAGATGACTGCCGTGGCGCCAGTAGTCTTCCAACTGTTCAATCTGTTCCAGCTAAATGTACCTGCAGTTACCTGGATAGGCTGGTGTAGGGCCCACCAGCTTCTTCCCTGCTTGAGATGGGGCTGAAACCTAGGCTAGGGCTGCAAGCCAATCTGGGTGAAAGAAACCAGTTTACCATTACTGTGATTTTCTGTCAGCCCAGCTTCCCCTCATGCTGGGGGTGGGGTCAAAATGGCAGCTAACGGCCTCCTTCTGATTTGGACAGGCTCAAACTTTAACTGTTCTTAAGGTTATACTTTAGTCAGCCGAATTTACTAATCAGTAGCTGAAATCGGTGGCCAACTGTCTTTTCCTCCCCTGTTTTTGGGAAATGGAGCTTCCAATTCCTGCCACAGAATAGCTTCTGGGGTGGCTTGCACTGCCAAAGTAGGATTATCACAAGCCTCCCTAGCGTGGCCTTTAGTGTCCTGGAGAGGCTGGTGCAGCTCCCCACAGCTTCCTCCCTGCCCGAGGTGGGCCTGGGGCTTAGGCTAGAGCAGCAATCTGATCTAGATGGAAAAAAGCCAGTCCCTGCCAGCACTGTGATTTTCTGTTTCCCCTCATTTCAGGCACAGAGTTAAAATGGCAGCTACTGGCATTTTTCTAACTTGAACAGGTTCAAACTTTAGCTGTTCTTAGCATTATAACTTAACCCGCCAAATTTACTAATCAATAGCTGAAGTTGGTGTCCAACTGTCTCATCCTCTCCCATTTTGGGAAGTGGAGCTCTCAGTACCAGCTGTGGAACAGCTCCCGAGGTAGCTTGTGCCTCCAGTGGAGGATGGGCACTAGCCTCCGTGGCGTGGAGAGCTCTACTTATGAATCTTCTCTACAGATGGACAGTCTCTTCCTTCCATTCTTTCAAGAATGTTGCAGGATGCACTTCTGGTCTCCTGGAGCCCCCAAACAAGTGCTTTAGGTAGCTCTTGGTGATCACCAACTACCCTGTAGCAGGAGCTGATTCTTGGAGCTCTTTACTCTTCCACCATCTTGCTAGTTGTCTCTTTAATTTTTGAAGGGTATATTAACATGATATCGAAATTTAGGCTGACAATTATTTTCCTTTAGTACTTAAAATATTTTGTTCCATTTTCTTCTTGCTTTTACCCTTTTGTCAATTGAAAAATCAGGTATCAATCCAATTGTTCGTCATATGTCCATTATTCCTGCTTTAGTTGTATAATTTACATAACTATAATATGATGCACAGTACACCTTTCACAAAATGAAGAATTTCCAGGTCAAAATATCAGAGTGCAGATGTTGAGAAACCCTGTTATTAGAGTTACTATATATTTTAACTCCTCAAATTTAATTCCTCAAGTCTGGGTCATCTGGAACACTGAAATGAATATGGTATGAGATGCTTTTAGAATATTTAAACTTATTCATAGGGACAATACTTTTGAGAAATAAAGAAATCAATTTTGTAATTTAGTTTTGGTCATGGATGGATTTATTATTGGAATTGTAATGGAAAATTATGATTATTCTTTCTCATGTATCTATATTGTTTGTTGCAGATACTGGTACCAATATCCAGAGACTGAGTTTGCATATGTATGTATGTGTGTGTATGTGTGTGTGTATATAGAAATATATACTATATGTATATATATATAAATGAATATGGTCACCAATTATTTTTGTATGAATACATTTACCAATTTTATGTGTGTGTGTATGTGTAAAACCATGAGACTTATTTTTCTTCAAAGGAATTATTTATAGATTTGATACATTAAATTTGATAATAATTTCTACTGAACAATTTTGTTTATTGTATTACTTTTCCTTAAATCATCATGGCACACATATAGTACTGGAGAAAATTAAAATAGATAATTTCCAAAGAATACTTTTGGCATACATACATCCCCAAATTTTTACTTTTATTAAAATCCTCAACATTTTCTACAAGAATATAGCCCCTGCTTTTAGCTGAGGTTTTAGTGGTGCGGTACTCATTGCAAACTTCAACATTTTAAAGAAATTGAAAAACAGATAAAAAAGGAAAGAAAAAATAATTTTTAAAGCATGATTTTTGAAGATTTTAACCATCTATTTTTAAATTGTTTTGAATAAAGAATACAATTGTCTAGAATTTGGGGGAATATTCCTTGTAGTCAATTATATGTTCCATACATACTTTTTACATTCCTGGCCAAAGTGATCCAATGTGATACTGATGAAACATCAGCAAATAGGGAAATAAATATATTGTCACTTTTTAAAAGCTATTATGGCTCCAGGGAAATATATCAATATATACTCAGGAATACTTTCCCAGTACAAGATTTTAAATTTCTATATGAATTATCAGTGGCAATAGAGACATCTCAATGTTAAAGTTAAGTAAAAACATTTTAAAGGTTAAAATGTCACAACAAATACTATTAATCAAGTCCATTTCTATAAAGATCACAATATAAGTGCAAGTAGGAACTGAAGCTCCCAAAAGATATTGTGATTCAATGAAAAAAAGATGCATAACTTTTATATAACAAGCTGCTGTAACTTAGTCACTTTAGTTCAAAATTATTTTGTATGAAAAGCAGCTTCTCATCTAGAATAGATTATTTTATATATCGATAGATGAACAGTCTTAGAATTTCCAAATGTTTTCATTATATTTAAATTAAAGCATATTAATATATTAAATATTATTTAGAACAAGAAAATTTACCTCCTCTTGAAATATTTTGTAATATCTAAATACCTATATCCATATCTATCTATCTACTGCGGAAAAAAAAACAAGAAACAGTGGGAGACAAAGTGATCAGGGCTTCTCACACTCATCACTATTGACTTTTATGTTTGTTTGTTTAAATATATATTTTTTTATTTTTTAAAAGATACTTAGATTACATAAAGATTATATAAAAAATATAGGGATCTTACATACCCCACTCCCCATACTTTCCACATTTTCCCACATATACAATATCCTGCATTAGTGTGGTACATTCATTGCAATTAGTAAATGCACCTCAGGGTATTGCCACTGAGCATGGATTATAGTTTATATTGTAGTTAACATTCTCTCCCACACAATTCTGTAGGTTATGGGAAGATATATAATGGCCTATACCTGTTGTTACAGTGTCGTTCAAGGTGATTCCCAAGTCTTGCACATATTCTTCCCTCTCCTTACCCTCAGTACCTCCAGTGGCCACTGCCTCCACATCAAAGTAATTTCTTCCATTGCTGGAATCATAAGTCTATAGTAGAACACCAGTAAGTCCACTCTAGTCCATAGTTCATTCCCCAATCCTGAGTATTCTGGGATGGTGATATCCACTCCACCTCTAATTGAGAGGGAGTTTCAATCCCATACAGCCAATAGATAGGACTCTCTTGCTTGTGCTTGTAAGCTCTCTCATTTCCTTAGTACAGTGGTTGTCCATCCTCATCTCCTTGTTAGTTGTCCCGAATGAGTCCAATGAGCTGGAGAGTAGATGTAGCAACTCCTCTGAGGCCCAGGGTCCAGCTGACATATGGACAGCCCAAAGATTTAAGTCTCTTGGACATACACTCACCAACTCAAACACCAACTATAGGTTCAAATAGAAGGGACAGATGAGCCATGTGTAGGGAAGCAATGACTGAGTCCAACTCTGTTACTCTCAAGAGCAAACTTTAAAGTAGGGCCCACTGGCAACGCCCAAAACTCTGGAGCCATCCACCATGACCATGGGACCTGGGTGTCTCCAGAGCCCTCAGGAGCCCCACTATTTGGGGTAGTATCTACTTTGGCAGTCTATGAGATCCTCCTGATATGTGCATGAGCATTACCTCGGGGATGACTTCCTAACTCATATTGAAGTCTCTTAACCATATAAACTCACTTGTCTTTACATTTTCCTCCTTTTATTTGAGGTCTTTTTCCAGTTTCATTGCTTGTTGGTTCCTGGTAGTAATCCCTTGGTGCCAGGGAGGCTCATTCTCAGGAGTCATGTCCCACACTGTGGGGAAGGTAATGCATTTATATGCTGACTTTGGCTTAGAGAGAGGCCACATTTCAACAAGGCTCTTAGGAGGTAACTCTTAGGCACCTTAAAACACTAAGCTAAGTTTCAATTTCAAGAGCAAAGGCTCATGAGCATAGTCATCAATATCAAAGGCCCATCAATGGACCATCCTTCATCACTAGTCATTGCTCCTGTACATGGGAGATTGTTGCTGGCCCATTAGAGAATGTGGCAGAGCTCTGTAGGATGGAAATTCAATATTCTTTCAGTTATTGTGTGAGTCTCCACCCACTGTGACAATGCCTCGTGAACACTGGAACACATTTATATACCTTATATGTATGACCAGGTGAACTTCCTCCCATGTATCCCCCATCACTGACACCTCATGATCTTCCCCTGCTCCAGCTGTGACCCTTCTGTGATCCAAAGATTCCTCAAAAATGAAGCCAATAAAATAGCCAAATACAATTAATTGGAAAATGAAATAATAATGATAGGTTTAAATATAAGAAATAAAATACATAAAAAAAATTAAAAAACTAAAAATAAAATGAAATTTAAAATTTGGGATATTAAAAAATTATGAAAAATACTTAAATTTTTTTTGGCATTTTGCCTTTCTTAACTGTAATATCTGTTGTCCTGTATGTACAGTGACATTTTCTTCCATCTATTCCCCACTGTTTTTTTTTTTTTTTCCATTTTGTTTTCAAAGAAATTTTAGGTCTCAGTAATGTCACATAAAGAATACAGGGGACTCCCATATACCCAACATCCTCCCCTTTCCAATATTAATACATTTTTATATGTGGATGGTTTATTTGTTACAACTGATATACAAATAGTGATATACAAATAGCTACTAACCATTGTCAATGCTTTACATTATGGTTTACATTTTAGACCATACACTTTTATAAATTTTGATGATATTTAACACAGCCTCTGTCCTCATTGCAAGATCATGTAGAATACTTCCATTGCCCACTAAATACCCCCTGTTCCATCTATTCTATTCCTCCCGCCTCCTCTCCTCAGGGCCCACGGCGACCACCTAGCTTCACTCCTTGGATGACAAGATTCATAGTTACTTCTGAATTGATTCATAGTTATATTAACTTTTGTGCTGTATGGTTTGCTCTCCACTAAGAACCACATAGTAGATAGATAGATAGATAGATAGATAGATAGATAGATAGATAGATAATACAAAGAGAGAAAGATAGGTAGATGACAGATAGGTATAGGAAGATAGATCAATCATCTTTGTAATCAGCAAAGCTATAATAAAAATTAAAATTTTATAATTATAAAGATGTTTATAATTTTATTGATTATTATTTCTATGTTGCACTTTGTACAGTTCCCACCTACTAAACTTCACAAGGCAGAATCTTACATAAACTTTGAGAGTTGTTTCCTCATACTGTATTTTTTTCATTTGTTTTCAGCATACTGTGGCATATTGCAGTTACATTGTTTTAAATAAACTGATCTTCGCAATTGGACAACATGACACATAGATACCTTATAAAATATCCCACATAGTCAAGATAATATTAATAAATCAAACAGAAGCAATACCAAAAAAATGGGAGTTCTGATATGTATTTTCCACATGAACATGTTTTCCATCCAAAAAAAAAAAAGGTAAAAGCATAGATTTTATCCAAGTGCCAAATGTCAGTAAACTGTGGCTAGTGGACCAAATCTGGATCACCCCTTGTTTTGACTTGTATGGCAAATGAACTAAGACTTATTTTTACATTTTTAAAAGGGTGAAAAAAAAATCAAGAAAAGTAAAATTATGTGACATGCAAAATTATGTTAACTTGGTGTTTCAGTATCTGTAAATAAAATTTTATTGGAAAACTGTCATGCTTATTTATTGACATTTTGTCTATGATTGTTTTTGTGATACAAGCCAGAATTGAGTAGTTGAGACAGATATCTTATGTAGTACTTTCATTGCTTCACATGGCTGCAGTCACACTAAAAATCCCAGTGACACATTTATAAATGTGTTTCCAAAGATCAGAAACTGGAGAGCTTATATTGAACTCAGCTAAATATCAAAGTATATCTGTGTTATAGCATTTTGGTATGCAAATATTAGTTTGATCTAAACTAAAATGTACAAAATATTAAATATTAGTTTCATTTAGAAATAGAATAGGCAAACAAATTTTTAGCTCCTAAGATCTGCAATGAAATTTCAGGTAGGTGTGTTTGTGACTAGCAGCTGTATTCTTAGTTAATGCACATATGAAATGCTTTTGTAAAAGCAGGGAACTGATTTTTTTATAATGTATTAGTTTCAGTAATATCTGATACTCTTATTTAATTGTGTTTGCTGTTTGTTTCCAACCCAGTAGGAAACCGATTTTTAAAAATCGTTGTTCATTATTTTCTTCTACTTCCATTTATAAATTTTATGCATTAATGACAGCTTAATTACTGAAAGTAAAATATTAATAAAAAGGAAAAAGGACTTTATTTTTGTGTGAATGGCTAGTGCTGTGGCTATAAAACAAAACAAACATTTTAAGAGATATTAATTTTTTATAACTCTACTATGGAACATTTGAAACACTATACTGCATAAATAATGTGATGGAGATTCAAATTTCATTTCCTGTTTATGACCCATTTATTCTGAATTGAAAATGTAGCCAAGTGTCCAATTCTATACCCAAAAACTTACATGCTAAATGCTATCTTAGCATGTAGGAAATTATAGTGTCTACTTCCCTGTAATCTAAAATACTGAACAATTATATGCCGTGGAAAATGATGACAAAAATTTAACAGCTCTGCAAGAACATGCTTTCCTAATGAAAATAGTGATTATAAACTTTTAATGGGGCTTTGATCTTTGAGTGGTAAATCCAAGGACTTTGAAATATGTATCTACATATATAGTAGGAAAAATTTCTATTTCCTGGAATTTATTAATAATTTGAACTAAGATGTGATATATATAAAATGCTAATTTAAAAATCATTGTAAATTTCATTGTGCTCACTGTGTCTCTAGAGTAGATGTCTGGTTGTTTCTTTGTTTTAACATATTCATTTAACAAAAGTTAAAATTACAAAAGCAGGCCAAGAGCTCATTTTGTAGTGATGGTAGTAGATAATTGTGGTGATTTGAAACTGTCTGTACCCCAGAAAGTCATGTTCTTAAAGCTAATCCTTTCTGGTGGATGTAAACCTATTTTAATTAGGACCTTTGGATGAGGTAACTTCAGTTAAGGTATGACCCAGGGTAGGTCTTATTCCTTTCACTAAGTCCTTTAAAAATGGGAAGAATCCAGAGAGAGAGAGACAGAGTCAGAGAGAGATACAGAGAGAGACAGAGAATACCACAGAAGCAAGAAGCTGAAAGCAATGAGACCAGGAAGAGAAGGAAGAGACCAGCTGACACCATCATGTGTCTTGCCATGTGGTAGAGGAACCAAGGATCGTTGGCAGCAGACTTTGGGAAGAAAGTATCACCTGGAGAATGCCTTGATTTAGACATTTTTTTCAGCCTCAAAATTGTAAGCTGGCAAGCTAAAAAATTCCCATTGTTAAAAGCCAACATAGAGATAGAGAAAAGATTAGTGTTTTCCAGAGCTTAGGGATGTTGGGGGAACGAGAGTGGCTGTGACTACAGAGGTAATAGGAAAGGGATCTTTGTGGTTATAAAAGTTATGGCAGGGAGCGGATGTGGCTCAAATGGTTGGGCGTCCATCTCCCATATGGAGGGATCTGGGTTCCATCCCCGGGAATTACATAGTATGTAACTTTTTTGAGTTTGGCTTTTTTCACTCAACATAATTCCTGAGATCCATCCAAGTTTTTGTGTATATCAATACTTTGTTCCTTTTTATTGCTCAGTAGTATTCTATGGTATAGATGGACTGCAATTTGTTTAACCATTCACTCAATGAAGGGCATTTAATTTGTTTCCAATTTAGGGCTGTTATAAAAAATGCTGCTATGAACATTCATGTACACAGTTTTTTAATAAAAAATTTTTCATGGGAAAAAAGAAAAAAAAAAAAAAAGCCAACATATATTTTATTATCTGCTTTCAGCAACTTAGCAGACTAAAACAGATTTTGATACCAGGAGTAGGATGCTTCTATTGCAAATACCAAAAACATTTATAAGGCTTTGTATTTGGGTAATGAGAAGAGGAGGGAAGAATTGGTGAGGCACTTGGTAGAAAAGGCCTAGATTGCTTTGAAGAGACTGTTGGTAGATATATGGATGCTAATGGTACTTCCTATGAGGCCTTAATCAGAAATGATAAATTTGTCCTTTCAAACAGGTAGAAAGGTGATCCGTGTTTTAAAGTGGCAGAGGACTTGGCAAAATTTTCTCCTGATGTCTTCTACTTTTGTGCTGTATGGTTTGCCTCAAAGGCAGCATTTGAAAACGACAAGTTTGGATATTTAGCTATGGATATTTGTGAACTAAATGTAGAAAATTCTACCTGGTTTCTCTTTACAGCTTAAGTAAAATGTGAGAACAAAAGGCTAAACTGAGAACTGATCTCCCAGGCACAAAGAAACCAGAAATTGATGTTTAGAAAATTCTGAGGTTCTGGAAAATGTGTCCCCAGAGAATAGTGCCCAATGTGAGGATTTAACTGAACATGGAACCAGTCAGGCATTTCAGTGCAAGTCAGGATTGGAAATACAGTTATTCAGGAAGGATCTGCAGCAAGTCCTACTGTCAGATGGTTTGGACCTCTCTGTACTACATGTAAAACTGACAAGATTTTTGTGAAATCTGTATGAACAGAAACATTTCCAGCCTGGACTAAAAGAGACAGAAAAGGGAGAGATTGAAGGAAAAATGACTTCAAAGGCAGAACCATGGAAGGTGAGGTTTGAAACAAAGACATCTTCTCAAACCAAGAGACTGCATTTCTCCATATGTATTGAAAGGGTGCATATGCTCTGCACTTGAGGAAGGAAAGTCTTCCCCCCCATTCAGGAAGAGTGTTATCACCCCAGTTTTCTCAGATGCCCAGGGGAATGTGATAAGCCTGTCCTCCACCCATATACTTGAAAAGGGTGTAGCCTAGAGTCTGGCCACCACCCCAATGCTTAACAAGGGTGGACCCAGGAGCCTGGCAAACACCCCAATATTTGAATATCTTAGAGCATTTAATCCAGTGTTTAGGGTGAGCATGGTTGCTGTGCAAGCCATTGGAAATAGTGGGGTTACCACTCCATTAGGACTGGAGGATAAGACATCATTCTATAGATGTCTCTCAGACCTTGAAATTTAATGAATTATGCCCTGTAGGTTTTCAGAATTGTTTGGGACCCATAACCCCTGAGTTTTTTTCCAATTTCTCCCCACAGGAATGTGAATGTTTATGACTGTCCCTCCACTGAATATTCAAGGCAGATAACTTGTTCTCTAGGTTTCACAGGTCCACAGCCAGAGAAGAATTGTGCTGCAGGACAGACCACATCTATAACTGATTTTGATGAAACTTTGTACTTAGTATTCTTACTGAAATGACTTAAGGCTTTTGGGTATTGTGATGGAATGGACGTATTTGCATTGGAAAGAACATGTATTTTTGGTGCCCAGAGAGTGGAGTGTGGTACTTTGACACTGTATGTACCCCCGGAACATCATGTTCTTAAAGCTAATCCATTCATTCATGTGGGTGTGAATCCATTGTGAGAATTTTGATTAGGTTACTTTAGTTAAGGTGTAGCCCAAGGTGGATCTTAATCCTCTTTTTGGAGTCCTTTATAAGAGAATAAAGTTCAGACAAAGAGACAGAAAGACACAGAAGCAAAAAGCTGAAATCAACAAAAACCTGGAAGAGAAGGGAGAGAACAGCAAACACTTCCATGTGCCTTGCCATGTGACAGAGAAGTCCAGGATTGCTGGCAGCTGAAGTTTGTGGGGAGAAAGCTTCTCCTGATGATACCTTGATTTGGACATTTAACTAAGCCTCAAAACTGTAAACTTGTAAGCTAATAAATTCCCACCTTTAAAAGTCCACACATTTTATGGTATCAGCTTTCAGCAACAACCTTAACAGAGACCTCCTGTAATTCTCAGGAGTTAAGTCCCCAGGGACATTAACAAGTCTTTTCTAAAAGGGATTAGGCATATGGTACATAAATCAAATCAACCACCTCAGAGTATGCCAGGAAATGTCTGTGGAAGAACCTTTTGTTTGATAGCTTGGAATACCATGAAGTGAATGGAAGACCAGCAGTGCTTTGAGAATCTCTTATCTACCAGTCTGAACTGAAAGTGACAGAGACAGGATGAAATGAAAGAAAAATGACTCCAAGGACAGAACAATGGATTCAATTATATGGACTAAAGAGACCTCATGAGGTTTGCTGCTGGGCAAGTGGAGAGGATGGGCCCATTCCAGTGTTAAAAGAGTGTAAGAATACCAGTCCTTTAGTCCCAAAAGGCAAAACATAAATCCACGGATTGCTCTCAATTCTTGAAATCTAATGGAAGTTGCTCTGCTGGTTTACACACTAGCTTGGGACCTGTGAAGGTAAATTTCATGTGTCAACTTGGCTAGGTTATTGTGTTCAGATATGAAAGCACTGTTCTGAAGATTATTGTGATACTATTTCATAGTTGAATTAGTAGCTATAATCTCTTATATGAATTGTGTGGATTCATTTATTTGCTCTATTATTTTTTGTGTGGATTCTTTGGGATTTTCTACCTATAGGGTCATTCATCTGCAAATACAGATATTCTTGCTTTCTATTTTGGGTGCCTTTTATTTCTTTTTCTTGCTTCATTGCTCTGGCTAGAATTTCCAGTACAGTGTGGAATGGCAGTGGTAAAGGTGATTATCTTTTTCTTGTTTCTGATCTTATACGGAAAGCTTTCAGTCTGTATCCAATGAGTTTATAATGAGCTGTATGTTTTTCACAAATGTTCCTTAACACATTGAAAATTTTCCTTCTGTACTTATTTTCTGAAAGTTTTTAAAATAAAATAAAAAGTATTGGATTACATCAAATTCCCTATCTGCATCAAGATAATCATGTAGATTGTTTTTTCCTTCATTCTGTTAATGTGGTATATTATACTAATTTATTTTCTTAGGTTGAACCAACCTTGCATTTCTTGGATAAATCCTTCCTGGTCATGATGCATAATGCTTTTAACATGCTATTTGTCTCTATGTTTTGTATATTGATGAGGATTTTTCATCTGCACTTATAAAGGAATTGATATATAATTTTCTTTTCTTGTGGTTTCTTTAACTTTCTTCGGTATCTTTGATGGGGGGAGGGTTGTTTACAGATACAACTTCTTAATTTTTATAGCTCATTTGTGATGTTCTCTTAATTTTTAACTCATTTTTAGTTATTCTGTATTTTTCTAGGAATTTGCTTATTTCATCTAGAATTCCTAATTTTAGGGGATTTAAATATTAGTAGGATTTTATTATAATAGTGTTTCTTTCTTTAAGATCAGTCATAATGACCCACTTTTATAGTAATTTTAGTTATTTGTTTCCTTTCATATTTTTCTTTATCAATCTAGTTAAAATTATGGCAATTTTATTGATCTTTTCAGGGAGCCAAATTTTAGTGTTGTTCATGCTCTCACTTGTTTTTCTACTTTCCATTTCATCTATCTCTGCTCTTGTCTTTTATCACTTACTTCCTTTTACTAACTTTAGTTTAGTTTGCTCATTTTTTTTCTAGTTTCTCAAGACGTGAGGTTAGGGTATGTATATAATGTAGGCATTTATAGTTATAAATTTCCCTTTGAGTACTGCTTTTGCTGCCTCCCATAAGTTTTGTAATGTGCTTTTATTTTAATTCATTTCAAAGAATATACTGATTTCTCTTGTGACTTTTTCTTCAACACATTGATTGTTTATTAGGATATTATTTAATTTCCACATATTTGTAATTTTTCCAGTTTTTCTTCTATTGATTTCTACTTTCTTGCACTTTTGATTGGAAAAGTTACTTTGTAAAATGTCAATATCTCCGAATTTCTTGATACTTGTCTTCTGTCCTGTGGCATTTTGAGTCTTGTGGACCCCAGTGAATCATGTTCTTAAAGCCAAACCATTCCACTGCATGCAAACCTTTTGTAAATGGGACGTGTTAATTAGATTCAGTTAAGGGAACTTCCTTTTGATTAAATCACATCAGTGGGGCATGACCCAGTGTGGATTCTAATCCTCTTATTAGAATCCTTTATAAACAGAGAAATAAAAAGCTGCAGACATGGGGGAAAAAGGCAAAAAGAAAAATGGATAGAAGTCTCAAGAAGTTGAGAAACCTAGGAAAGAAAAGAGCCAGAGATGGTGAAACCTGAAGCTGAAGGCAAAGAGGCCTGGAAGATAGGGGAGAGACAAGTGGACCAGCATTGTGACCTGCCATCTGTCCCATTGCCCACATCTGCAGCTCAGTGAGTGAGACAGTTTGAGATTATTTATGAATCCCCAAAAGGGAAAGATTATGCTTGTAAACTAATATATTCCCCTGGGCATGATACACTTTGATTATATTAAATTCAGTTGAAGGGCCTTTGATTAAGATTACTTGATAAAATCAACTTAAGGCTTTTTATTGAGGTATGTCAGTAAGGCATAACTCAGGTCTGGCCTCTGCCCCCTTGTGAGGTCTAAGATAAATGGAAACACAGTGAAACTGACTGAGATATAGACACACAGGAAGAGAGAGAACTCTGATTTTTTTTCATCCTGGGGCTCCAGAGAGAGATGAGCAATTCACCTGATAGCTTGCAGCTGACCTTGGGAAGAGAACAGAATAGCTGAGACTATTATAGAAGCCCTGGAAAGAAATGAGCCCCATACCAGAAGAGAAAGGGCTGGAAGCCCAGTAAGGAAGGAGAGACCAGGCAGAGATTAGCAACCGTCTTGCCTCAACACATGGCAACTGACTTTGGTGAGAAAGCAGTCTTGATTTGGACTCTTTACAGCCTTGTAACTGTAAGCTTTTACCCCAAATAAATATCATTTATAAAAGCCAACAGATTTCTGGTACTTTGCATTGGCACCCATTTGGCAGACCAATATAGTGATAAAGTGTATCTGATGATGCCTTAATTTGGAGACCTTTATGACTTCAGAACTGTAAGCTTTAACCTAATAAAACCCATTGTAAAAGCCAACTCATTTCTGGTATATTGCTTCCAGCAGGATTTAGCAAATTAAAACATGCCCTAACATATAGTCTAACCTGGAGAGTGATCCATGTACATTTGAGAGGAAAGTATATTCTACCAATGTTGGATGGAGAGTTCCATATATGTCTTTTTGGTTTCATTGTTATATAGCAATGATCCTATGATCTGTTTCTCGATTGATCTTCCATCTAGATGTTCTATCCAGTATGGAAGTGGCATATTGAATTCTCAAACCATTATTTTAGAAATTTCTATTTCACTTCTGACAACATTTGCCTCATATATTTTCAGGTTCTGTTGATAGCTGTAGATATGTTTATAATTTTTATATCTTCTTCATGAATTTACCCTTTTATTAATGTATTATGCCCTTATTTGTATCTCATAGCAGACTTTGTCCTAATGTCCATTTTGTCTGCTACTGACTAATATTTACATGGAGTATTTTCCCATCCTTTTGCTTTCAAACTATTTGTGTCTTTGTATCTAAGCTCAATCACTTGTAAACAGCATATAATTATGCCATTCTATCAATCTTTGACTTTTGATTGCAAAGTTTAATCCACTTACAATGAAATTAATATATGATAAGATGGGACTTACCTCAACTATTTTGCCATTTGTATTTTCTGTGTCTCATACATTATTTTTTGCCCTTATTTCCTCCATTGTTGCTTTTTTTGTGTATGTGTAGTTTATCTTTCATTGGAAGCAATTTGAATCACTTTCTCATTTCCTTTTCTGTATGTTTTTTAGATATTTTCTTTCTAGTTGCCATGGGTTTTACTTTTAGCATTCTAAATCTATAACTATCTATTTTGAATTGATACCAATTTAACTTCTATAGTATACACAATCTCTGTTCTTGTGTGCCCCCTTTATGCTTTTCTTGTCACAAATTAAATCTTTATACATTGTGTGTCCAATAGAATAGTTTTATTATTATTATTATTATGTATTTTTGTTTCACTTTTTGAAATAAGTAATGTTAAATACCCAGAACACATCAATATGGGCACTTATTCTTAAATATGTAGTGATCTTTATCATAGCTTCAAATGGCTTCATGTTACTGTCTAGTGTCCTTCACTTTCATTCTGATGGGCTCCCATTAGCATTACTTGTAGGGCACATCTAGTGGTAATGAATTCCCTCACTTTGTCTGGAGTTGTCTTGATTACTCCATAATTTTTGAAGAATGGTTTTGCCATTTAGATAATTCTTGGTTAACAATTTTTGCTTTCAGTACTTTGACTATATCATCTCACTGCCTTTTGGCTTCCATGATTTCTGATGAGAAATCAACTCATAATCTTATTGAGCATCCCTTGATGAGTTACTTCTTTCTTGCTGCTTTAGGATTTTCTTTTTGTCTTTGGTGTTCACAGCTTAATGTGTATTGATGTGACTCTCTTTGATTTATCCTGTTTGGCCCTTGTTGTCCTTCTTGGATATGTAACTTCATGTATTTCATCAAATTTTGAAAGTTGTTGGCCATTATTTCTTCAATACTCTTCTGTTCCTTTTTCTTTTTCTTCTGCTCCCATGATTTCAATGTTGGTATATGCTTCATAGTTTCCTGCATGTCCCTTAGCCTTGTCTAATTTTTATTCATTCTGTTTATTTACTGTTCCTTATACCGAGTAATTTCAATTGTCTTATCTTCAAGATGAGTGATTCTTCTGTTTATTGAAATCTTCTGTGGAATCCCTCTAGTGCAGTGGTTCTTAACCTATTTTGTTCCACAGACCCTGTATTAGTCAGCCAAAGGGATGCTGATGCAAAGTACCAGAATGCTGCTGGCTTTTAGAAAAGATATTTATTTGGGGTAGAAGCTTACAGTTACAGGACCTAAAGAGTCCAACTCAAGGTAACATAAGAGTTACTTTCTCACCCAATGTCTGTTACTATGTGTTGACGCAAGATGGCGGGTGATGTCTGCAAGGGTTCAGCCTTCCTCTTTCTTCTTAAGTCTCTGTGGTTACAGCTTTTTCTGATCTCAGCTGTAGGTTGGTGAAAGGCTTTCCTCTCTTCCCTGGGGCTTGTTTCTTTCTGGGCTTAGCTGTTCTTTTCTTTTCACAAGGTCAGCTGTAGACTATCAGGTTCATCTCTCTTTCCGGGGCCACAGTGTCCTGTCTAATGATCTGTCTCTCTTCCTCTGTGTTCTTCTTCTCCATGCATTTACTTCCCAGTCTTTGATTGAGCATCAGTTTATAGAGCCCACGGCTGTAGTTAGGGACTCAAACTCAGTCACACTAATGACATAGTCAAATAAAAGCCCTAATCTTCATTTAATTAAGTAAAAGTAAAACCTCTGAGTCTAATACAATCTAATATGCCCAGAGGAACAGACCAGTTTACAAACACAATCCAGTATCTATTTTTAGCATTCATAAACAATACTAAACTGCCACAGATCCCTTTTCCAGTCAGGTGAAATCCATGGACCCCTTACTAAGCCCACATTATTCTGTATTATTTAATAAATATATCACACCCACACCGACACATCCCCACAAGAATAATGTTTTTTTTTGAATTTTCAATTCAAGCTCACCGACCCCTGAAGTCTTTCCATTGACCCTTTGAGTCCATGGATCCCTGCTTAAGAAATGCTACTCTAGGGAATTTTTTATTCCTGCTCTTTCAGTTCTAGATTTCTGTTTTATTCAGATAAATAATTAGAATAAGTGAATTAAGCAAAGTTGTGCCATACAAAGTCATTCTAAAAATCAACTGTGTTTCACAACAAGTAGACAGCAAGCAAAAACAAAATGAGCAGGGAGCGAACGTGGCTCAAGCAGTTGGGTGCCTGCCTCCCACATGGGAGGTCCCAGGTTTAGTTTCCAGTGCCTCCTAAAGAAGAAATGATCAGACAATGGGCAAAAACAAACAAACAAACAAAAACAACGAGCACACAACAAGCAGAAACAATGAGAAAACTGATGAGAGAGGCATATCATGGGGGTAAAAAAAAATCATTTATGTAAAAAGAAAATAAATTGTGTTCCATATACCATAAACCCACAAGAAAATGAAAATACTAGCATCAAAACTATTGTACAAATTTCAAATATCTTGGAATAAATCTAATAGTCTAATAAAATATTTTCAAGACCTATACACTGAAAACTACAATACACTAATGAAAAAAATTAAACAAGACCTTTTGAATGGGCATGGCATATTATGGATTGGAATACTCATTAGTGTAAAAAAGTCATTTCTTCCCCAATGATCCATTGATGTAATGTAATTCTAATAAAACACACACTTTTTGTAGAAAATTCAAAAATTTATATGAAAATGTAAAACACCAAAAATAAAAATATGATCAAGGCTGGAAGGCTTATACTACCAGACATAAAAACATCTCAAATATCATGTTACAGTAAGTGGGATAGTGAATTATTGGCTTAGGAATAAAGAAATAGATCGACTGAGCAGAGATTCAGTAAGAAATTCTTATGTGTGTCCTGATATTTATGATTTAACAATACATTTGATAAATGATGGTCTTTAAAAATAAATAAATAAATAAATAAATAAATAAATAAATAAATAAATAAATAAA
>JAKSZT010053767.1:14413786-14482601 GCA_026826555.1 Tolypeutes matacus
AAATAAATAAATAAATAAATAAATAAATAAATAAATAAATAAATAAACAAACCAAATGATCAATAAAAAGACAAACAACTATGGTCAATTGGATGTCTCCATGAAAAAAATAACTTACCAGGTAACACACACATTGAGACATGCACAGAAACAATCAATTTCAGATGACTTGTAGCTGATCTAAATTAAAGATAAAGTAATAAAACATTCAAAGGAAATGTAGCAGAATTTTCCATGACTTAATGGAGGGAGCAAAGATTTCTTAAATGGTATATGAAAAGCACAATTTAAAATGATGTGTACAATGTTGGACTGCATTATCATTAAGAAAGTCAGTTCATCAAGACAGTAATAAGGAATTAAAATGTAAGCCACATAGTAGGATATAATATATGCTGTGTTTTTTATATATAATGATTTCTGCTATTAGTTATTGACTTGTGGTAGTTGTATATGCAAAGCCTTTCAGATATTTGACCACAAGTCAAAAGCTAAAGACAGAATTAGAAAGAAATAAAAATTTGCAAAGACTTTAGGACTTCTTATACTATTAAGATGACCATGAGAAATGGAAATATACTAAATTAATTAGTCATCAGGGACATGTAATTTTAAATCACCATAAAATATTACTACAAACCTACCAGAATAGTTGCAATGAAAAGATATATCATAATAAACATTGACAGGGATGTGGAGCACAACCATAGCTAATGAGAAAACTGGTAGTATCTATGAAAGCTAAACATAGCAAACCCTATGGCTCAACTACTATAATCATAAATATCTAACTAATAAAAATGTGTGCATATGTTTACCAAGAAAAACCAAGAATATTTATAATAGCATTATACATGAAAGCCCGAAACTGGAAACAACAGTAATATTTAAACAGACCAATGATTGTGATGCATTCAGACAATGGGACACTATAGAGTTTTGAGAATGCACAAATTAGTGCTCCAAAGAAAAGAATAGATTTCATGAATAAATATTAAACAAAAGAAAACAGACATAGAATAAACACACACAAACACAACAAAGTACATATATAAAATGACTGAATTTGACATATATGTGCTTCAAACCTGCAAGGGCTTTAAAGTCTGGCCATTACTTAAAGTCAAATTATATCTCCACCTCTTGTTATATAGGTGATCCTTGATCTCGATTTCTCTGTGTCTCACTTTCTTCATCTGTAAATGGAGATAATATTAATACCTACCCATTTGGGCTACTGTGTGGCTGAAATAATGTAATATATTTAAAACCATGAAACCATGAAATACCATGAAATGGATGGCTTAAACAATGGGAATTTATCAGCTTACAATTTGAGGTTTGAGGCTGAGGAAATGTCCAAATCAAGACATCATCAAGATGTTGCTTTCTTCCTGAAGACCAGCTGCCAGAGATCCTTAGCTCCTCTGCCACATAGCAAGGCACATGGTGACATCTGCTGGTATCTCCCTTATCTCTAGGGTTTCATTGCTCTCAGGTTCTTGCTTCTGTGGTTTTCTATTCTCTCTCTCAGTATTCATTCTATTTACAAAAGACTCCAGTAATAGGATTAAGTCCCATCCTGAATGAGGTGGGTCACACTTTATCTGAAGGAGCCTCATCAAAAGGTCCTACTTCTAGTGGGTTCACACCCACAGGAATGGATTAGGTTTAAGAACATGTTTTTCTGTGGTACATACAGCTTCAAACCACCACAAACCTGTATCACTGAAGTTCGATGATCATAATCATGAGCAGAAGATGGTATTGAGGAACAAATGTCCAAATCATTTATGAGGTAAATCTGCAAAAAACTGAGTTAATATAGATAACATCATCCAAATGACTGCCCATTTCTCCATTTTTAAGAAGTCTTATTATATAAAAATGATTACAGTATTTCACAACATGTACATACTATTATTTCTGTTTTTTTTTTCAAATATCATTCAAAATATTAAAAACATGAATATTTGCCTAATTCAAATTATATGAGACTCTTTTTTATAGTTTTCAAGCTTTCTAGAAAGAATTGAACAATTTAGAAAACTGTCCTCTGGAATTAAAGGTAAATTTAATTTTTTCTTCTGAAAGTTATTAAACATTTATGGAAACAGCTGTCAATTTTTTGTTCCATTTAATAAGTAGAAATCCGAAGTGAAATCAATGGCCATTGAGATATAAAATCTAGATTGGAAACGGCTTCCCTGCAGAGAAGCTCTTCCACTTTCATTTTTTACCATGCTGTTTGCAAAGTGAAGACATTTGGATCTCTGCAGATTCTGTACTGCAGGTGCTTAATTGTCTAGTACAATCACTTGTCTGTGAAATAAGACCTTTAATGATCCTACAGCTTTGATTGATTTCTCCAAATGGAGAAATGAAATTACCATTAGTCCCAAAGGTAGCTGTAAAGTATTTTAGCTCTTGAGAAGAAAGTATAATTTTTTAAATGATTAATCACTCATAATTGAAGATTACCCCCTAGTACCTTAGGAGCAGAACACTCCTAATTATAATTTGGCTGAGTTTTAAATTTCTACCCAAACTACAAGTTTATTTTGAGTTCCATTATAACTAATATAACTTTGGGGAAATATATGGGATTATGTATATAATTACTCTTAAAATATGATCAGAGGAGAAGAATACAGGAATCACAGGAACCCCAGATCCTGTAAGTCAAAGATTTTTAAAAAATCAATGATTAAGCAAAATGAGTCACTTTTAGACTACTGCCTGGTTTTGACTGCACGATTTCTGGCAAAAAGTCTACTGTATTTCTTATCCATTTTCCTCTGTAGGCAATGCCTCTCTGCATCCCAGGTGCCTTCATGATGATGATAGCTTGCTTTGCCTCTTCAGTGTCAAAGAAAAAATTTCACTGGTGAATGATAAACAGACAAGGAGGGACTTTATTCAAAGGGATATGTGATAGAATATACAATAGAAGGCTATTGTAATAGAGAGAGGGAGACCAGAAAGTTACCTCAATAGAGAAGGAGAGGGTTAAATTCTGCTGAAGCAGAGGGTTGGAGAGTTTTTAAGGACTGTGATGAGCTATTGGAAGAGTTCTGGAAGGGGAAGGTTAAGCAATGGGGTGTATCAATTCTATGATGTTATCTCTTGAGTTTACTGTTGAGGCCATCAAGTGGAACATATGCCATCTAGATTCTATAAGGGGCAAGTTGAAGGAGGTCAGAGTCAAGGGAGGCCTCGAGTCAAGGAGAAGTCTGTCTAAAGTTTGGTCAAGCTAAAGAGAAATTTAGGTCATCTTGGATAGTAACACAATTGGGTAGTGGATTTCTTAACCTCTGCTGTATTCCAGGAACCACAGGGTTCAGGTAAAATCCTAAATTGTCATGAGACTATGTGTATGTTTTGAATTTTGTATGCCAATTTCTTTTTATTTATTTTTTATTTTTTGGGAAGTCGGGCATTGTATATGAGAGTAGATACTGAAGTAAATAATTTCTTATGCTTGGATATGAGCATTTCCTTCTGCTAGCCCTTTAGTATGGAGTCTTGTGTTAATAAAAAAATTTGTTGAGGTGGATTTCATGTTTATTATTGCTCTGGTCAGTGAATTAGAGGCTTCAGATTTCTCTAGTGATGCTTTGTCTCCACTTAGCTTTCAGTATTCCCTTCATGCTGTTCCCTAGAAAAAGCCTTGAGTTTATTATTGTGGTGTTATTGGGGAGTGGAAGAGGTGGGTGTTTTCTGATGGGATTAAATCTTAGTCTTTGGAAGCACTGTGGTTTTGATTTCAGGGATGTGATTTTAAGAATTCCTGCTGGGTCTAGCAAGTGTTCTGACTCAGTCCCTCCTTATCCACCACACTCACTTGCTGTGTATTTCTACCATGCCATCAAGTTACAGATTTGATGTCCTTCCTCTCAACGAATAAGGATTTTGTTCTTAGAGAGATAAAGAATATGGGTGTAGGTAGAATATGTAGAGTTACTGCCAATCCCATCCAGCAGTCAGAACCTTGAGGAAGCTTTCTCAGGAGTCTCCTCAATCTTTATTATGAGTACATATAAAGTTCTTTGGAGAAGAGAGGATGTGAAAATTCCTAGGCCTGCAGGCCCCAGAGGCTTCAAAGTCTCATCCCAGCCCTTTAGTTATTCATTAATAATTTAATCTCTTTACAAGAATGATGGTATTCCCTATTGTCTAGTCCAGTTAAACAAATACTCAGCCCTTTTTTATACTACCAGTGCCTGTCTCCCTCCAGATTTTGTGTTGGTTTGTTTGTCCTGTGACCTCAGTTCTGGAATTAGTTCACAAAAAGTTGTTAATTTGCAGTTCTGTTATCAGAAACGGTGTCTGGGTTTTTGGCGATGCCACATAAAAGAATTTAAGGACACCATATAATTAGGCAAGGAGTAAAGAGTTTATTAAGAAACAAGAAAAGAGATAGTATACAAACCAAGACATGGGTGTGGGTGTGCTACAGGGTGAGATGTGTGCCACCTCTCTAAGGACTTTTGATTTTATTGGCTTTCATTGGGACTTAGGGTTTATGTTGACTGGAGTATTTAGGACTAAATGGGGGAACTTTATTGGGTGGTTCGATTTTTAGGGATTGGTGTCTGGTTGTGATTGGCTTCTGGCTATTGCTCTTGAGCCTTGCTGGAATTTGCTGCACTTGGGGCTTATGAAAATGGTGGATAGTGTGGGAATATCCTGTTTTTCTCCTTCCTTCTGCTGGGTGGACATTGCAAGCTGCATTCCCATGACTCATTTATGCACATCAGTGGGCACAGGCTGTGAGGGCCACTTCTGCAGCAGATGGGTGAATGATATAAGCTGCATTCCCACAACTTTTTTGTGCAGGTCAGCAGGTATAAGCTGTCTCCTGATAATCTTTTTCTGTGAGTTCAGCAGGATGTGCAGTTCCAGTTTTTTTTTCTGCTGGGTGTGTTAGTATAGAAATTTATTATGTTTTCTGCCTCTCCTCCTTAGGTCCCTATTCTATCCTGTTTCAGTTCATCCAGCTTTCTTCCCTCCCCTCCCCTTCTCTTCCCTTCCTTTTCCTTTCCAATGGAACAATGCTCTTCCCATAAATCTACTTCTCTAAGCTAACACCTTAGTGTCCCTAAATCCAAAATAAGGATTTTGAGGAACTGCTAATTTGTTGCTAGGTCAAATTAATTTCATGTCTCTTAATGGAAAAAAAAAGACAGAAGAGTGGTTAATTCATAAGGTTGTTGTAAGTAGTAAATTCAATTTAAAACACTTAACAGTGAGTCAAGATTTCTAATTTAAGGACACACATCTTTATATATTTGCTAATTTTATTATAAGGTAACATTCTAAAAATGAATTTGTAAGTAAGAAATGAAATGGAAGAAATGTATTACAAAAAAATACATAATAACTATTTCATACAAGCAATCAGAGCATAACATATGTAAAATATAATACTGCTTATCAAATGCATTCACTGTTACTTTAAACATTGAAATGTGAAGAGAATGTTTAAAAACATTAGTACCCAATCAAGTTCTATCATCAACTAAAGAATAAACAATAATTGGCCATTATTAGAAGAGTTTATAAGTAAATTAGGTAATTGAATTATATTTTGTGATAAGGCTATTCAAAGAATTTTTTCAGTTTTTCACTTTGCTCTCAATTTAAGAAATCATATTAGAATGCTTTTTAATTAAAATAAATACCTTTTTATATGTTCTAAAGTCTTTAAGTCAGCCTTGGTTAACATTATAATTAAAATAGCATATGTTACTAATTGCAAAACAGTCAATTCAGGGAAACTGTTTGGCTAACAGTTTTTACAGTGTAAAATACACATATACACACAGACAAAGCTGTGTTAGACTTTATCCTGTAGTTTTAAAGATAGGAAAGTTAATAGATTTCAAGTTATAATCTACACACACTTTTAAAAATATAAACATAAATGTAAAACAGACATATAATTTCAGTTAAATAAATACCTATCATATATGTTGTCACATATATGTTTGTAAAGTCAAAAGTTTCATGGTTTTAAAAATGTATGTTGTTTTAGTAGTTGCTGCTCTCCAAGTTCCGTTCAGTTGTGGGGTTGAAAGTAAGGATATTTTTGTTTAAAGAAAGTAGTGTACTGTGTTTGTTAATATTATAAATATTTGTTATAAGAAGTTAGGTTTGTTAGTAACTTTGCAGTAATTTACAATGATTTAATAATAATTAAATATGATTTCATAGATCTTGAGGTAATTTTACACATATAAGTTTTAAGTAAATTTTACTTTCTAAATTAGAGCTATATTATATCTTTTAAGCTAAAAATATCCTTCAAGGAGACCACTTATCTACTTCCTTCCAACATGAAAAGCAGAGGTAAACACAGAACATTAATGAATGAATGCATATGCACACAAACACGCACACACATAAACACATGCAAAGTAACCCAAAACTAAGGATAAAAACTTCTAATCAAAACATGCTTGGTTTTATTTTGCATTGAAACCAAACATAATTTTTTCCAATGTAAATATATGTATTTATTATCTCATTGATTCATTTTGTCAAGGTATTCAGAGTACTTCATTTCTATCTTTGCAAAAAACAATAAACTCTGTTAAAATATTATCTTATACTTATTTTATGTACATAGAGAGAAGTTAAATATCTTGCTGGACTGTCTCCTTGACGAGTTAACAACTGAAAAATAGTTTTTTAGCATGTGTTACATAGAAATACAAAGCTGATCACAGTGATGTTTGTATCAGTGCTTATTTATCTCTGAGAGGGTAATATCTGAGCTGCTTGGCAAGAACACATCTGAAATCTTCCTCTGCCTCTGCAGATCCTCTGCCTAAACCAAGATAGTCAATGCTAATAAAAGATTGCTAGGAAGCAGCAGCATGACCATTGTGTTCCCAAGAGAAAAATATGTATACCAGTAGAAAATGACATTTTAGGATTTCATCAACAGTTTATCTCTAAATGCATTCCTCATACACATGCAAAGTAAAATCTTACTCAGTGCTTATTTTGATTTTCTTAGCATATGTCCCAGCAAGCAACTTGGTGCAATTACTCTTTGAAATACTATAAATTTGTAAGAATAGATGCATCAGCATTAATGTTTATCTAAGCAATATGTCCTATAGCAAGATAAAAGCTTCAGTAAATAACAAAGACCAGATTGCAAAACATTTAAGCAAGATATTTTATGTGCTTTAATTACTTCAAAGAGATATGGAATACATAACAAATTTTGTTTGATAAATGATTATTTGTTTGATAAATGATTAATTTCTTTCACAATTTAGTGCAGGAGATATCTTCAGGTAATATTTTGAGTCTTTTATTATGCAGTACTGTGTTTCTCCAGATCAATTATTATTATTGGCATATTTTGAATGTTTGCTTTGTTTTCACACTTCTGTGTTGATTCTTCCTCAATTGAAAATCTCTGAAGAAATAAGCCCATGTGTAGGTGTGTTTGGGGTAGAAGTAATAGTTTGAAAATAAATAATTACCTCCATATAGGGCAATTTTCTATCTTCTCACTGCCTTTCCTTCCTTTAGGTTCTTCTTCTGTTTTTTCCCTCATGGATCTTTTTCTTACTAGAGTTGAAGCAGGATAAAATAGGAGAAAGGGGACAGAAAACCTAAAAAGCCACACAAACAGAAACTGAGGCAATGGCCTGCTAATTTACATCAGTCTGCTGACTCACACAAGCAAGTTAGGAAGGGGCAACTTACAAAATGCATACCCTGCAGCTTATAAACACACACCCAAAGGCTGCATTTTCAGAAGACATCCAGCAAAGAAGGAATGGACAAGAGGGGCATCATCCCTAAGCACCCACCTAGTTTTCAGGATACCTCACGCCTCATGGACAGTGACCAGAGGCTAATCACTGCTGGTCAACATACCCAGCAGATGTCATAGACAGCAGCCAGAAGCCAATCATCACCTGACAGCAACCCCCACATCTCTAGGCCCCCACACCACTAAGTCCCTGAACCCCTAAGTCCTTGCTTATCAGCATAGATCCTAGAGTCCTGTACCCCCATAAAAAAGCAGATCCCAGGGGCATTTCTCTCCCTTGAGAATGCTCGCCCCCATGTCTGAGGGTGTACTTCTGTTCTCTTGCTTTACCCCCCAATAAATTCTCTACTTGCTTAATTAATTTGTGGCTCATCATTGATTTCTTTCTTTTTTCTTTACATTGAATTCTTTCTTGTGACAAAACCAAGAACCTGGACACCAGCTCCAATAACATACTTATGGCAAGCCAGGGAGGAGATAATTATCTTTGGTAACCCTCTCCTCCATCTGATGAGATTGGTGAGTTTTTTGGCTTCTAACTGAAGTCTGTCTATGTTTGTCTGTCCATATATATGTCTGTCTCCATTTCTATATGGATCTCCAGCTCTGCTCCCAAAGGATATAACCTCAGATCACCTAGAGTCCTCTGGCTCCCTCTTTGAGGTAGTAGGGGCTAGCACCCATGCGATGCAGATCAGGAAGACTAGATGGAGGTGATACTGCCCTTGGAACCTGACTGAGAAGATTCTTGAGTTTAGTAGGAGTCCAATGGGAGCACTGGAGTCCAGTAGATCCATCTCATCCTACACCACTTTTTAATTCTACTCACCCACCCCTAGGAAGTCATGAAATCAATTTTAAGCCACTTCCTTAACTGCCGCTCCAATTTTGGTTTACATCTTTTTAGTATAACTTATGTCCTGATTACCTTAAGGATCTAGTGCAATGTGGAAAAGGGTCTGTGGGAGAGTTGTGTTCCCGTGTAGGCCAGATCCCTGACCTGCAATCTCTACCATTTGGACAATGATCAAACATTTACCCCTTTGAGAAACTAGACTTAAAACCTGCTGGGGCAGCCTGCCTCTCTCCTTTTAAGGAAGAATTTCAGCTTGGGGTCATTGGCGCCAGATGCCTTCCAAGTCTCAGGGTTCCATGGGGACTCCCATTAGGAAAAGCCATCTCCAAATATCCCTTAAGACCTAGGTGACTTGGGGGCTTCTGTTTGGTGGCAGGGTCTCTGCATTCTTGGGATACTGGGAACCAGAGTGGATCTGAGCTTCTCCCAGGACTTAAACAACCTGGCTGCTCTAAGGGCAAGGTTCTCCCAGAACCTAAGTGACCTGGATGCTTGCAGGGCTCCAAACATCTCCTAGGACCTAGGTAACCTGGGGGCTTCTGTTTGGAGCGGGGCATGAGTTTAGCTGCAGGCCAGGAGTCTGGGACACCAGATTGTCTGGAATCTGGGATGCCAGTCAGGCAAACTCATCTTCATTTTTGCCTAAAATGATGGGCACAGCCTCTAGCAGCAGACTCCCCACCTGGGTGCATTCTTGAGAACTGGACATCCTTGTCTACCAAGGGATTTAAAAAAATCTGCCTTGCCACATGGCCATAGTACAAATTAGAGGATAGCCAAGAGTAGACTCTGTATGGAATCCTGAATTCCAGTTAAACCTGTATAAGAAGGAAGGAGGAAACAGGCAGATAGATCTAAGGGCCAAAGACTATGTGTTCACATGTCTCCTAAAAGTGATGAGGAAATGTGTTACCAAACCAGTCAATTATAAAGAGCTTGGGGAAATTACTAAGAGTCAGAACAAAAATACCCTGACTCTAGGAAAGAACAGATCCTTCAAAAAGAAACACTTTATTAGCCAATTAGCATCAGATAACCGTAGGAAGCTGCAAAAACTTTCCCTGGGTCCCTAAACTCGTCTTAACTTCCTTTTAAAAAACAGCCTTTCAGTTTTCAACAGTCATAACCACACTGCTGAGAGAAAGCTGGTAAGAAGGGGCAAGCAAAAATCCCAGATTGAATACAAAAGGTGTATAGAATGTGTTTTATTATTAAAGAAAAAGAAAAAAATAAATCCCAGAGATAAGCTTGTCTTTTTAGCCCTTTTACCTAGGGCTACCCAAAATTCAGCCTCCCACATCAGCAGAAACCTACTTCAAGGGATGAGAATGGGCCCCTGGCCCCAAGCTGTTTTGCCACCAGGACACTCCAGGGCCTTGCCCCAGGGTGAAACTGCCGGGACCTGTGCCAAGCATGGCTCCCTGGACATCACTGCACACCATCAACCTAGAGGAGCCTTGGGTGACCTTTGACATAGCAGGTAAGATCATGGAAGTAACATGGAAGCCCCTTGGCAGGTCCTGACCTGCAACTCCAAGCCTCTCTCATCTCAATAGTGCCTGATAAGGGGTGTGAACAGGAAATCTAAATCTAAGCCATTTGCAGTGTCACCTCAGGGAGCAAGCTGTTAAAGGCCCTCCACAGGATTTTAACCCTTGGGAGAGGTAGTTAATAAAAAATAGAGCCCCAATTTGTGTTTCATAAGGGGTGGGGCTTCCCCAGGCCCTCCAGCTCCATGCCTAGCAGCTTGCCCAGGGATTTTCCTAGAGGAGTAAAGCTGAGGGTTTCACCATGAGGTCTATGTCATTGGCAGACACTGGGAGCTTTGTATGAAGGGGATTCTAAAGTTGTGTCTCTCTCTATGCAAGGTAAGTGTGTAAAAAATGTTCTTCTATTCTAATCTGTGCTTACCTTAGCTCTGTCAGTCTGCTCATGCCTAAAAGTTTATAAATTAGATCCGGGGTTTGCCTATTACAAATTGAATACAAGTGAAAGAAAACCTAAAAAAAAAATAAGTCTCTATATTTCAATTCTATCTTGCAAATGGATTTAATGTATAAAAGAAACCACATGGAATTAGTTCAACTGCTAGAAAAGTGGGAAAACTTAGCAACATTACTGTTACTAAGAAAATAGTTTTAATTGCTTAGCTAATAAACAGAAGTACTCAGATTGTTTTAAATGAAAATTTAATAGAAACTGTAACTAAAAGTTGAGACAAGATCATTATGTTGATGCCTTTTTATTATAAAACAGCAAAAGGATAACACCTGAAATTGCTGTAACTGAGAAGATTTAGCCTAGACTTGCTATTGTGGTGGTAATTCTGAACGGAGTTTGCCTTTGCTTGCACTTACCAGAACTGGCTTCACATTTGTAGTGGTAACTATTTTTCCCTGTTTGAAACCATGGAAACTGCCTTTCCTCCATGGCTTGGGAGAAGACACTCCTGTACCCCTTCCTTCCACTGGTGTTAATAATCCTGCTTTCTCTCATGACTATCCAGGGATGAACTCCAATTTACCTACTCTGGGCAAGAGCCACAACCTTTGAAGAAAATACTGCCTGGTGGAATCCTTGGCCCTGGGGGTTAGATGTCCATTCTTCCAGTACAGCAGTCACCAAAGTCCTGTTATGTCTGAGGACTGGAAAGTGTGGGGCCTCCCACCTCAAGTTCAGGAGGTCCTAAAAGCAGCAAGTCATGGTACCTCAATAACGTCAGTGAGTATATCCTGCAATTTTTGTTGCTCGTCCGAGGTCTCTCAAAGTCAAAATGAGAAATAAGCAAAGCTCTAAAGAAAAAGTACTGTAGATTGTATTTTTAAGCATTGGGAACAATTTGGTTACAAGCCAAAAACAAAAAAGAACAAAATTCTTGCACAAAATTGCATAATCACAGTTCAGGTTAAAATGATAAAAAATAGCCTTCAAAGAAGTCTTTTAAATATAATGTTATTTTACAGTTAAACTTGCCTTTTTAAGAACATGAAAACTATAAGTAACATTAGTAAGTTGTATGTTTCAGTGTCTATTTCTCTATTTGTATCTGTCTACTTTCTCAGTGTATATTTTCATACCTCAGGACAGTAATAACAAATTAACAAATGAAAATCCGTAAAAGAACTCTATTCAAATTGCTAAAAGTAAAATAAGTGCTTATACGTAAATGAATATTCCTGGAGCCCAAATTACAGAAACTAAGCACAATTAAAAGGTCTGAATATAAGGTTTCCTTTTTAGGAAAGAAAATTTTTTCCTAATCTCCTTTACCTACCTAGCACCTCAGGGCCTCCTCTTTGAGAAAGCTATGGGGGAAGGGCTGAGTGTAACAAAATAGGGAAATGCAAGTTTAGCTTAAAACTCTTCTAGGCCAGAAATTTAAGAGTCATAGTTTGTCCTGTAATTTCCCAATTTAAACTTTTTAACAGCCTTAAACTGAGAATAATTAATAATCCCATTGTAAAATTTCAATAAAGATAAAAAGGCCTTGAAAACTATAAAACTAAAATCTAGCAGTCAGTATGCTTTTTTTTTTTTTTTTTTTTTTTTAAAGATTTTATTTATTTATTCATCTATCCCCCCCCTGCTGCTTGTGCTCGCTGGGTCAGCCAACCACGCCGTGCGGGCGGGCCTGCCCTCACCAGGAGGCCCTGGGAACCGAACCCGGGGCCTCCCATATGGTAAATGGGAGCCCCACTGATTGAGCCACAGCCGCTTCCACAGTCAGTATGCTTTTAAAGTTATTCACAATTTTAAAATTTTAAAATTGCTGACTGCTTTGTAAGTCTGCAATTCAACAACGGCTTAGTCCTGATAACAGCCAGCCTCCCCTGCCAATTTGCCTCTACCAGAACTGTTTTGGAAATGTGTGATATATTATGAACATTTACAAGCACACATTTCCAAGAGTAGTAAACTGAAAAAGCACATATTTCAGAAAACCTTTCCCTATGAGCTATCAGAGTTGTAGTGTTGCATGTTACTAGATATTCAAAGTGAGAAAAGTTATGTTTTTCATATAACCAAATTAAGTCATGGCTCTGACAAGACTGTTTAATTTTAGTAGTAATTGTATGTTGTAAAAGGTTTGCTTATAGACAGTTTCCAAAATCGTTTAAATAACTTATGTATGTAAGGTATATAGAATATGTTTTTCTTTGTATTAAGAAAAGTGAAAGTAATTTTGTCCTAAGATAAAATAACTGTTTATTAAGAAAAATTGGGACAAAACATGAATAAATGAGAAAAGTGCAGAAAGCCTGCAGAAAAGGAATCTTTGTGGTCAAAGTTAGGTAAAATTAAATAGATCTATCTACAAAGTTTCAAAAGCCTAGTATCAAATGGTATATTGATGCAAAACTAAAATTTGGTTCTCTCAATGTTAAAATAACAAAATTTCTTAAATCATTCATCTGTTTTAGTAAAATGTTATACCAAATCTTCTCCTAAATAATCAGAACTCAAAGCAAACAGTCTCATTTATCTAAATAGCTTCTTGTACTTTATGACATTTTTATTATCTCCTTGGTTGTATAAGAAAACAAGTTTTCAAACCTAACAACTTTTAACACTTTATTTTCTCAAAGTCAAACCCTAGAAGGAATCTTTTTATATGCAAAAAAAAAAAAAAAAAAAAGTTATTTCACCTTTTAAAAAAGTTAAATAGTGGGAAGCAGCTGTAGCTCAATCAGTAGGGCTCCCGTTTACCATATGGGAGGCCCTGGGTTCGGTTCCCGGGGCCCCCTGGTGAAGGCAAGCCCGCCCGCACGGCGTGGTTAGTTGACCCAGGGAGCACAAGCAGCAAGGGGGGGATGAATGAATAAATAAATAAAATCTTTAAAAAAAAAAAAAAAAAGTTAAATAGTAAAGGTAGTGAAGTTTATTTAATATGCTGTAAGTTAAATGAAAACGGGTTTAAAAATGTTATAAAAATTATAGGTAAAATGTTCATATGAATACTTAAAAATTGTTCCTAGACATTTAGCAATGTTTTTTGCATAACAATATAATGCTATTAATCATGATTTTAATTATTTTAAAAATATTATATGTCACAGAAACAACCTCTCCACTTGGGAATCAAGTGGCAACTGTTCTAGCATATATTTGAATGATCTCTCCCACCCCCACAAAAAGGATCAGCCTTGTGGCCACACAAAAAGAGTTGCCATCAAGGGGCTGCCACGGGGTCTACATAGCTAAGGCTCTGGGTATTTCTTTAAAGTATATCGCACAAAATTGTGAGGCCTGTTCTCAACTCCAGCCACAAACACTGTCTTACAGCAGTGAACATATCCATAAAGCCATACAATAAGGGGATGAACTTCAGTGTTGTCAGACTCTTTTGTGTATTTATACCAGGCCCCAGTACCAGGCATGATGTCTCTCTATTTGAGTTACTGGCTAGGAGGGTCGCTATGACCCCTAAAACAATAATGGTATCTGCCACATCTGGCCATGCTCCTGAAGTAAATGGAACTATGTCACTTCTTTAGACTCCTGTGTCTCTGCCAGCTCGTGATGGCTCAATAATGCCTCCAGACTGGGTGTGTTTCATAGTGCCAGAGGGGGCTAGGCACCAAGCTTGTGGAACACTGGAACCTCTGTAGTATGCTGGCTGTTTGAAGAATATACCCAGTGGAACAATAATTTTCAGAGTAATGTGAGTGGAACTTAAACACAGTTGGTGTTAAAACCTGCTCCCATGGAGGGACAATATGTATGGCATTGCAAACCTGAAGCTCGCCTATTGGTGACCATATCTTAGGAACTATGGGAGAAACTTCAACTGTCACTTTGCTCACAAGAGAAAAAGTGTCTCTCTCCGGGTCCCCAATAAACATGTATGTTTGCCTATTTAAGCTAGTCTTCCTGCTTCAAATAAGCTCATTCAATGTCTTCTTCAACCAAGCTGCCATCATGGCAGCTGCACACAACCAAATGGACTGTTAGTCATTAAAGGTATTGCCAGCTGAGTGCATTTATCCCAAGTAAATCCCACTGTCCAAGGATGTGCCAATGCACCAGAAACAACTGCTAAGGTTTTCAAGTGCCAGCCATTGAATGGCCTGAAATATCTTTTCAAAAAACAAAATCTAAGTACCTAATGACCACACCCTCACAGCCTGAACCCTGTGAAACCCCTTGTTAGTATTATAGCATAGAACTTGTTCAAACCCAGCTCAAGTCTTTAAGCAGCTGTAGTCCTTCAAAACCGAAGGGCTCTAAACTAAGCAACCAAACTGAAAAACTGCCAGCAGCACTCCATTCTCACTGTCTTTGTACCTCTCACTCTTCTTAGTTTATAACCTTCTTAGGCCCTCTCTCAACCATCCTTCTTATACTATTAGTAAATCCCTGTATATTTTAGCTTCTAACTTAATTTAGTATTTTCAAGATTAATGAGTTCCAAAACAAAATTCTGGCCATGCATGGAATCACCGAGTCTCAGCCATTAAAGCAAATACCTACCCTTCCTCCTAGACTCAATAGCATAGAAAGAGAGTCCTACACCATGTCAGGCAGGGGCTACAATCCCTAATTAGCAGTAAGTAGATACAGAAGAATGATCTTCACCCTTTAACTCCCCCTTATTGGTTACTCTATTAATCAATAGAGTACAACTCTCTCAGAAGGGATTTGAAGCAGGATAGAATAGGGACTTTATTAGTCAGCCAAAGGAGTGCTGATGCAAAGTACCAGAAATCTGTTGGCTTTTATAAAGGGTATTTATTTGGGGTAGAAGTTACAGTTATAAGACCCTAAAGAGTCCAACTCAAGGCACCATAAGAGGTACTTTCTCACCAAATGTCTGTTGCCATATGTTGAAGCAAATGGCTGCTGATAGCTGCAAGGGCTCAGCCTTCCTCTTTCCTCTTAAGGCTCTGTGGGCCCAGCTTCTTCTGATCTCAGCTGTAGGCCGGCATCAGGCTCATCTCTCAGGGCTTCTCAGCTGCTCTGGTCTCTTCACTAGGTCAGCTGTACACTGTCAGGTGAATGTCTCCTCTCTCCCTGGGGCTCCAGAGTCAAAACCAGGTTTTCTCCTCTGCCATGTCTTTTTCTGTGTATCTACTTCTCTGTGTTCTTGATGGAGCATCTGTTTAAAGAGCCCAGCAAGGGAGCTGGGACGCAACCCTGCAAGTCCTAATGATATGGGTGAATCTAAGATCTAATCTTGATTCAATCAAATAAACATAAAGCCTTTGAATTTAAATCAATCAAAGGTATCATGCCCAGAGGAAAAGACAAGCTTACAAACAAAATCTCTTTTTGGAATTCATAAATAATCTCAAACTGCCACAGGTACCTAAGGAGGAAGGGAGCAGTAAACCTAATAAGCCACACAAACAGAAACTGAGGCAATCGACTGCTAACATACATGAGCCTGCTGGCTCATGCAAGCAAGTTAGGAAGGGGAAACTTATAGCACACTTCCTGCAGCTTACAAGCACAACCCAAAGGCTGCATTATCGAAGGCAGCCAGCAAAGAGGGAAGGGGCAAGAGGGACATCACAACCACTCACCTACCTAGTTTTCAGGTTACCTCATGCCTCATGGACAGTGACCAGAGGCTAATCACAAGGGATCAAAACACCCTGCAGAGGTCATGGACAGCAACCAGAAGCCAATCATCACCATACAGTAACTCCCACACTCCTAGTGCCCCACACCCCTGGGTTCCTGCACCCCTAAGCCCTTGAATATCAGAGCAGACCCTGGAGTCCTGTACCCCCATAAAACAGGGGACACCAGGGCAGAACCCTGCATTTCTCTCCCTTGAGAATACCCACCCCCATGTCTGATGGTGTACTTCTGTTCTCTTGCTTTACTCCCCAATAAATTCTTAACTTGCTTAATTAATTTGTGGCTCATCCTTGAATTTTTTCTATTGTGAAACCAAGAACCTAGATGCCAACTCTTATAACAGTGTCAAGATCAGAAAATTTGCTGCATGAACTCAGATATTTAACAAATTTATTCTTAAGATTCATTTTCACAATCACATACTCTCCAAGAAAAGAAATCTGCTTAATTCTGATTTTTCAGCAGATGTTTATTGAAGACAAATGTTTACCATATGGCTTTTATAAAAATTTTTCTGGCAATACACTTATTAAAAACCTATCATCAGTTACAGTTGTAACAAAATATGATCATATTAATCACAATGTTTATATCCTAAAATAATGCCCAATTTTTTCATTATTATGATGTTACATGAGAATTAGTTTTAAAATTTAATGTTTGTTTTGAAATACATAATGCAAGAAAAAAATCTTTCTAAAGGACAGTCTGAAATATAAAATATGGCTTGAAAAAAAGTACTCAGCTACAGAAACCTCATTATGATATTCAAGCCTAATGTCTTTGAAAGAAGATCTGGTGTGTACATATTAGGAATATTTAGAAACTTCAAATTAATTGAAGTATGATTAATCTTTGGGTTTTAATTCATAATGTGTTTGGATTTATGTTGCATAGACTTCTCCTTAGCACAAATTTCATTAGGTAACTTACATCTAACAAGTCCCAAGAAACTTCCATTTCTATGGAAATCCTTGTAATTTATAAGTTTTAATCTCTCTAGAAATTATTTTGATCACTACTTTATAAGTATTAAATATAATTTTGTCAAAAAATATCTGAAAGCTGTAAGAAAAATAAAACAAGGGACTTAAGAGTTGTGTCAGGACATAGAGGCAAATCTTTATGACTTGGCAGTCAATAATGGATTCTTACATATGACATCAAAGCACAAGCAACAACAACAACAAAAATAAATAAATTTGACCTTATCAAAGTAAAAAAGTTTTGAGTAGCAAAGGACACTACCAAGAAATAAAAAATGTAACCTACAGAATGGGAGAAAATAGTTGCAAACCATATGTCAGGATATGTAAAAAACTTTTACAAGGCAACAGCAAAAAGAAAAACAGCCCAATTTAAATGGACTTGAAAAGGCATTTCTTTAAATCAGATATACAAATGGCCTATAAGCATATGAAAAGATGCTTAAAATCATTAGCCATTAGGTAAATGTGGATAGAAAGTACAATGAGATTTCACTTCACATCCACAAGGATGACTTATTATTTTTTAATGGAAAATAACATGTGTTGGTATGTATGTAGAGAAATTGGTACTCTAGTGCGTGGTTGAGGGGAATGAAATGTAAAATGGTATAGTCGTTGTGAAAAGCAATATGGCAGTTGCTCAAAAAGTTAAATGCAGAATTATTATACAAACTGGTGATTCTACTTTTAGGTAAATACCCAAAGAAAGTGAAAACAGGGTCTCAAAAAGATACTTGCACACTGTAACATTTTGAATTTTGTGAGTGAGTTCCGAAAAGCAAAGATTATGCTTTAAACTAATCAATTTGTCTGGGTTTGAAATCCATTTGACTGGATTAGGTCAGTGAGGCATGATTCATGTTAAGTCTCTGCCCTCCTGCTGGGTCTTATAAAAAGGGAGACATAAAGAGATAGACAGACACAGGAGAAGGAAATTGCCAATGTTTGATTCTTCCATGTAAGAGAGAGAAGTGCAGGAAAACAGAAGTCCTTCAGAGGCTCAAAGATTTGAAACCCAGAAAGAGACAAGCCCTATAACTGATTGCTCACAGCTGAGCTCCAAGAGACAGTTAGATTCTAGAGGGGAGGGCAGAGACCTCCACAGAGATTGGGGACCAACTCGTTTCACCATGTTGCAACAACACCAGTATCAACATTAGCTGTCTTTGGTGAAAAGGAATCTCTGCTGGTGCCCTGATTTGGATATTTCATGGCCTTGGAACTGTAAGCTTTTACTCCAAATAAATATTCATTATAAAAGCCAACAGATTTCTGTTACTTTTTATCTGCAGCCCTTTGGCAAACTAAAACACACATCAATGTTTATAGCTGCATTATTCATAATAGCGAAACGATGAAAACAACCCAAGTGTCTATCAACAAATGAATGGATATACAAGATATCATATATACACACAGGGGAATATTATTCAGATGTAAGAAAGCATGAATTTCTGAAACATGGTGCAACATAGAAGAAGCTTTGAAACATCATTCTCAGTGAAACAAGAAGCATTAAGACAAATATTGTATGGTTCCACTTAGATGTCTAGAAATAGCAATTTCAAAGACACAGAAAGTAGCTTAGAGGCTACCTGGGGATGGGGATAATGGGGAAAGGGGAGTGTATATTTGGTGGATATAGAGTCTGTAAATAAAATTAAATTTTTTAAAAGTATGTTATAACAAAACAGTATATAGAACATGATCCCAATTTAAGAAAAAAGAAAAAGAAGTAAAGGAAGAGTTGGATGAGGCAGCCAACAAAATGTGATTAGATGCCTGTCTTGCCTTTGAAAATTAAGTTATTTTATAATTAGTATTGAATTTGCTACTTAAGTAGCTGATGACATGTATGATAATGAAGGCAGATAAAAAAGAATTTTGGTAGAAGTAGAGAATTTATAGTCATAAGAATATGGAAAGAGCAAATCGGATAGAAATAATATATAAATATATATAAAATGAGACAGAAAACAAATATACCTAGTAAAAAATATCAATTATATTTTTAGGCATTTATTTACGAGAAAATAGCTACTTTCTCTTGACATGATTTAGACACACTTGTCAGAAAAATGCTTAAATTAGTTTTCTTCTACATGGCTTCATTTTTGGTTGCTTTTTTTTCCCATAGAAAATAAATGTTGGTTTACTGCTGGGATTTTGTAGAGAGTAAAAATTATTGCACATGATGTTAAAATATTAAATTTAAATACTAATGAAAATTTAAAATCATTCCAAATGATAAGTATGCATCTAAATGATAAGTATAGTAAATGATTAGAGTTGTGATTTGGGTTATAACATTATGTCAGTAAAAAATATATTATTTGAATTTTATGTTTCTCTTATTTCAACTCAGTAGCAATGCACTAAAAATTGTTATTTATTTATTTTTAACAAACAGTTGCTTCCTATTTTAATGCTCTTCCCTGGGTTTGGTTGACATTTCTTTTTCCTTTCTTTTTTTGGCTGTCATTTGCTTTTTACTTTCATCAACTTTTAAAGGAGTAAGGAAGACACATTACGTTACAAAAGGTTTCACTTTCTTTCTAACATCTCCTTCTTAGGTTTTTAAATAATGTGTGCTGCTGTCAAGGACATGATAAAGACAAAGACCATTTCAGATGAAAGGGTTCAAATGATTCCTGAACCCCATAAAGACCCTGCCAGAAAACACAGTGTATAGACACCTTTCCTAGAGTCTGGAACACAGCAGGTACTCACTGTAGATGAATACAACTCCTGTTGTAAATGAAGGATCTACTTTGGCTCAAATATTAAATCTGGCTGATGATTTCAGGGCATGCTCTGCTTCTGGGTCCTGTGGCAGATAGGGCAGGACAAAGTAACCTCAGACATGCTATTCTTTCTTTATAAGAAGCTTGTAACTACTTACACCTCTAGTTCAGAAGCACAGAATCTCTACAAAGAAATCATCAGAGAACAGCAGTCTTTTAAAATTTAGTGCGCTTATTAGATTTAAATATGTGTCTATAAACACACTATATTTTTGCCCTGGTACATTTGAGGGGAAGCAAGTTTGTGGATCCTTAAAGTGGGTTATAAGAGCTTAATAAGTGGCACAAATAAGAACTTCTTTAAGCCACAGATTAAAGTCATTATTGTTTCATTATGGTAAACGCATTGAAATTGCTGTCCCAGTTTTTTAAATTTATTTTTCTGGAACTCTGTTGGTGACAACAGCATCCATTTAGTACCCAACTAAAACAAATTGAAAACATCTTTGATCTAATCAATCTGACAGACCTTCACACCTGTGTTGTGGTCAAACCCATCTTTATGTTATAGTCTTATCATAATGTTATTAGTTCATTAATTTCTTCCCCAAATTATTGCTACAATGAGAGAAACACTTGACACTGACCTGAGTATGTTTTGGAGGAAGAAGCTAATATTCAAGTATAATATCTTGAATTAAAATTATTAAAGACCTAGGAAACAAATGAAGTGATAATTTCTTCTTTTTTGAGATTTAATTGTTTTTTCTGTCTTTGAGAATGAAAATTAATATAGACATGGCCACATAGAAAAAAAATGGAGATATAATTACGTGAGAATTGTTACATAATTTTTCTACTTTGGAAATTTTAAGCCATTCATTTAAAAACACTTCTGAAGAAATTATCAAAAAATACATTTTAAAAAAGTCAAGCTTCCTGTCATGTTATATTTTTAATAAAATCTGGAATATGTGTAACAAAATCATGAACAAACAAAGGCAATAGTATCTCTCATTTGGAGTTTCTGGTCTTCTCTGTGACACTCTACATATAACTTCTAAATTCCTTTTAACTAAGGTAAAGAACTTAATATTTAAGTTCCAGGGGACCTTGACTGGAATAGCATAGATATGTTGTCTACATCTTATTCTCACAAATATGATTTAAATTAATATCCTTATTTAATATAAAGTCATATTCTATTACCTGTAAGTTACTTTTTTCAAGTTTCTTACAAAGCCGTTTTTTTTGTTGCGCATTTCTCCAAATATAGGAGAAAACTATGAAACAAAGAATAGACAGAGAGGTATATTAATAAAATTCAGAAAAGATGTTAGTATGATTTATTCATCTGGGATGAATTCTAGATTTCCATCTGGCACAATTGCATTTTGGCTTCCTTTATCACAGTTGGATGCCTGGTGGTTCAATAATGGTGCTAATGAAAAGTAGAAGAGCTTAAGCAATGCTAGAAGGGAAGAGTTAGTTTTTAGATATGTGAGTGTGAGGCGACTTTGAAGCAACCAATTAGAGATGTGAATCAGACAGTATTTTTTAACAGAAACTGGAAGCTGTGCATCTCTTCTAAGGATCTCTCTCTCTCTCTCTCTTTTTCTCTCTCTGTCTCTCTTTTGCTCTCATTTATTTAAGCAAATATATTCTGACTTACAGATTTTAAATCAAATGTAAAGAAATTTGACTTTATATTTTAAATTATAGCATATAATAATCATAAAATTATACCATTATAAAATTCTTATTATGCAGCTTAACCAATGGTTACACTGAAGTTTGAAAGAATTTGTTTTCTTAAAAGATTACTGACACTTTGGAGAATCTTTGCTTAAGCAAAATGCCTGAAATCTTGAGATAACTTAGTCTAAAACCATACTTTGTAACTGATGATTCAAGACATAGTTTTCAGACTCTCTTATGTCCTACCTCAGAGTATTTTGGCAAAATGCAGTATTAGTTACTTGCCTTTTGCATAAAATGTTCATTTAATTCTGCTACTCAATGCATTGTCACTATCATTATGGGTCTGAGCAAGACCTCTTTCTTGTTCCATTTACTTACTTATCTATTTTTGCTTTCTTTTACTTCTGTGAATATCATTTCCATACCTTCACCCACATATACTTTTCTATGTATATAAGCAGCCCAGTTTATTCAGTGCTGTCTATCATTTAAAACTCTTAATTATGGTTTTATAGATTGGAATAGGAAACTGCTTTGTTTAAAATGAAGAGAAACATTACCTCTAAACTATAGGGTGCTTTACTTTCTGTTCTTTAGGTGTTAAAGACAGATGTCAAGCAAAATACATGCTCTAAAAGGAATCTGATAGAGCACCCACTGAACTTTTTACAGTCTCTTTTCACTGCTGAGGTTTAATTCTAAAGTGAGTGAGGGGACGTAGGGCATTATGCATTTGTCAAAACCTATAGAACTTTAAAGCACAAAAAGTAAACCTTACTGTATGAAATTTTTAAAAGTCATTTAAGATATTGGCAGATTCCCGGGAGGAATACAGACTGTGACAAGAGACTGTGTCCGTATTATAAGTGTATGAAACAACTTCGCTGATAGATGTGGGAATAAAGGGAGGTAAACTTAAGTAACTTTGAAAATGAGTGGAGTCTGAAAAACTAAAGACAAAGAGAACTGTACATAGCATTAGACTTGTTATAACTATCAACATTTTGTAAGCTCTGCCTTGGCCTCCATCTAACTTTGGCCAGGTTTCTCATTGTTGGAGAGGGCTTTTACGGACAAGCAGGGGAAAGAGGCTAGAATGATCCGTGTGATAATGGATTAGAGTTGGAAATATCAGTATTAACTCATGTTTAGCTCAATATATCTACAGATGGATTTCATATAAGAATGTAGATATAGGTATTGTGATAGTTAATTTTCTGTGTCAGCTTGGCAAGGTTATGTTCCTCAGTTGTTTGGTTAAACACTGACCTAGATGTTGCTTTGGATGTATTTTTGTATATGGGATTAGCATCTATAATCTGTTGGCATTTTCTTAACTTTTTATCTCATTTTTTTAGCTATACTGCTAAACCAGAATATTTTGCTTCTTATTTATTTTATTTTATTTATATGAGCTTGTTTTTAAGTTCACAGAAGATTGAAGATATTGCATATGTCTATGGTGTGATTGTTTACATTTTCACAGTGTCCAAAAATGATTTGCACTTTCTAATGAATAATAAAACCTGTAAATAAATGTCTATATAATTATCCTGCAAATACCTAAAATGTTAGAGATGTTAAAACACTGTACTTAGTTATTAACTGTATGTTATAATACTGAATTATAATAAAAATAATTATGTATTATTTTCTACAATGATATACTTTTTCTCACTGGGGATGGTTTGTGTATTATCCTTCCCCTGAATTAATGTTCCATTAGGAAAAACTTAATTCCAGTTAAATAGAACAATTTCACTGCAAAAAATAAAAGTTCCTAGCCCATAGTAAATGCATAACTAAAGATTGCTTAGTGAATTAATTGAAATTTTAAAGCTAAATCATTTAAACATTTTCTAGGAATCATTAGGATTAGAAAGAAATCAATATGAAAAAAAAATTTTGAGTCAGTGGCACTGTGTGGACAAATGCAGCCAGTTAAACCAGGGAGAAAAAGAGAAAATATAGTAACTAATATGTGGGGTGATTTTTAAAAATATTTGTTCACTCTTTTATAGACATGACTTACAAGATAGAAAGGTCATTTTGTGATTTACCTTGCATTAAACACAAATTAGAAATGATATTTAAGCAATAATACTTTTGAAATAAAGCATTAACTTTAACATTTATTAGCACATAATGTGTGCCAACTGTTTATCTCGATTCATATATGAATATATGAATATGTTCCCTTCAATTCTCACCAGCATTAAATAAAAATAGCTATCTTTTCCCCTTCATTTTCTAGTTTTTAAATAAAGTTTTATTGAAATATATCATTCACACATGAACATACAGAAATAATAAATATATAGTGAAAGTTGTGAATTTATAAAACAAACATGCATATCATCATACACAGTTCCATACATCTCCCCACTACCGACACCTTGCATTGTTGTGAAACATTTGTTACAAACTATGAAAGAACATAATCAAAATATTACTACTAACTATAGCCCATATTTTACATTTGGCCTATTTTCCCCCAAACCACCATAATATTAACATCCTATATTAATAATATGTACATGTTATCATTCATGACAGAACATTCTCATACTTGTCCTATTAACCATAGCCCATCTTCCACCACTGGATTCCCTGTGTTATACAGTTCCATGCTTTGTACAATCCATTCAGAGTGTACACTTAGTGGCTCTTATTTTCACTCTCAGAGTTGTGCTGTCATCACCTCAGTCAATTTTAGAACATTTTTGTTACCACAAAAGGAAAAACGCCATATCCCCTTATATCCCCCTATTGTTGCCCCTTAGAATTGAAATAATATCTTCTTACCGTTGTTGGAGAATATTACAATATTACTACTATCATCCATGAGTTACATTAGTTGTAATTTCCCATATATCACCATGTTCTTAGCACTTTGTAAAAGAAGAACATTCTTATACTATTAAACACAATCTTCATCCACCACCGAAATCAGTCACACATTTCCTAGATTAATCTCTGGTTTCCTTTCAATTGACATTTATGTCTACAGACTATCCTTTTCAGCCACAGTCACATTTATATAACAGCAATGTTAAGTATACTCACTATAAGGTGTTATTCTTAAGTGCCATTGACTGAAATCACTAAATATGGCAGATTTAATGACTAATTCCATATCAATGCCATTAGCTTATCAATTTAGCTACAGGTGTAGCTCTCAAGTTATTATATTGATTTATTTCAAGTAATATTTAAACACAGTTATCTAATAGCCCATTTGGTTAATACCCTAGAAAATTTACTTTGATTTTATTCAATTAATCTATAAAATGAATACTGCCACAAAAATAAAAACAACCCTTTTTTATCAGATTCCTGTCAGCATATTTAGAGTAAATGAGATATACATTGAACATATTGAAGATTTTTTTTTTAAAGCTGTTTTAAAAAATATACTTCAATAGTAAAATATTAACAATTGAAGTCTTTGTAGAGCAGGTTGTTTAATTTTTCTTCTGCAGGAATCTATCATCATGTCCTTATTATAAAACATGCAATTTTCTGCAAAAAAAAAAGTGTTTATGGTTAATATTTTATTTGCTCTAATAATTTCCATTGCTATTTTTGTTTGCTAGGCTCCCAAAATGCAATAAACCAGAAATTGGATGGCTTTTAAAATGGCAATTTATTTGCTTGCAAGCTTACGGTTCTGAGGCCTTGAAAATGTCCAAATCAAAGCATCATCAGGCCATGCTTTCTCCTCAAAAGGCCATCTTGGGCTTCTAGGTCACATGGCAAGGCACAATGGCAGCATCTGCTGGTCTTTCCCCTCTCCTCCAGGTCTCTTTGCTTCGGTTTCCTGCTTCAGTGACTTTCTCTCTCCTTCTCTAGCTTTTGTTTCTACTTGTCTGAATTCATCTTGTTTATAAAAGATTCCAGTACTAGGTATAGACCTACCCTGGGTCATACCCTACTGAAGTAAGCTAATCAAAGTTCCCACCTACAATAGGTTCATACCCACAGGAATGGAATAGCTCTAAGGACATGATTTTCTGAGGTCCGTAAAAGCCTCAAACTACCACAGATGCTTCTATATGTATATACTTCAAACATGTATTTACTATATTAACAGTATTTAGAAGTACCACATTCAATTATTTGGAGAAATATCAAAAGTAAATTTGGCTGTGATTTCAAGAAAGCAAAGTGTTATACCTGGAGAAGAATAAAAACTCTTAGAGGTATGCTAACAAAAGTTTATTTCTGAAAAGATAGGAGAAAATAGTTACCATTTCTGGTGAATCCAGATGTGACCAAAGTGCATACAGGATATGTTTACCAGGTAAAAGTGGGCCATGACTCAGACATCAAGGATAGAATATCCACTTTTTCCCTCTTTTGAACTTAGTCAATCTAATGAAACACTTTATGATTCAGTTCCCGTACACATAAAAATCTCTATGTAACAGGCTTCTTTAGAGGAATAGATATTTTAATTTATGTAAGGAGAATTAAAGTGTCTACCAAAGGGAAAATACACAGTAAATGTTGTCATCATATTGTATCATTATGAATATTATTATAGTAATTTTTATTTATATACTCTGTGCGATTTCAGTATTCCTTAATTTGTCCTGATTAGAATCCAAATATTCACAATTTTGTTGATAAAGAGCAAAAAAATTCCATAAAATCTCCCCCTAGCAATCTGTTATCTTCTAATCATTTAAAAATTTATTAAACCCCACAAAATATGAAACAAAACTCAGTACAGATCCCCAATCACTAATCTGAAATCTTTGAGGTCAAATGTTTTCTGAATTCACAACTTTGTGTATCTTACAAATGTAACAGACTGCACATATTTAAGATATCACACCAGGTAGGGCTCTGTGAGAATTCTCTTTAATGAAAAACACTAATACTTCTGTAAAAAATCATATTTTTAAATATTCACATTAAAATGGACAGAATAAAAACTATCTATAGCCACAAATCAATTGATATTAGGTTTTGATAACATACAAATTTTAGTTCTAGATTTTTTAAGAAAGTATTTCTGTTTTTTAAGCATTTTGCATTTCAGGATTAATGTAGTTTCCCACAATGTCTTGAGGTGAAAATGTAAGGATATATGCTTATTTTCCTTTTGCTTCTTTTTAAAAATAGGGTCAAATTCAGCAACCCTACGGTACAGACACAGAACTTATCATATAATTTAAATTAATCTGCGATGACTTCTAACAGGGCAGTGAAAATCTCCCTTTAGGTACAAAAGTTTCAAGGGAACACAAGTGAGAGGAACGTTATTTATTTACCAGTTAATATCTAGTGGGTTGTTAAATCTCAACTTTAAAATATTAAGGAGGATCATTGTGTCTGTTGCCTCATTTTAATCCAACAATTTCAAGTTGCTAATAACAAGGTAAAAAAAAAGAAAAGAAAGGAAAATGTTAGTCTTTTAATAATAAAGAAGTATATATATGAAAATGTTGAAGCATCAGATTTCAGAAAGGGGAAATGGTGAACCAGGGACTGCCCCAGGGGTTTCAGGGTCAGTAATGCTCAACACTTCCTGGGCATTGGCTGATGAATGAGTGAATAGGTCAAGGGTTAGGTTTTTAGACATTTTTTCAGGTTTTGTGTCAGGTGGTATACAATGTTCTTTGTGCTCATTCCTTGCCAGAGGTTCATGATGCAACTTGACAACTAGTCCCATCAAGTATGTATCCAGAGGTAGAGAAGTTGCTTAATAAAGGAAATCCAAAGACCATTACAGGAAGAGTATAAGTACTAGGCAGTCTTAAACAAATGTCAACTATAAGAATAAAGTCATTCTAATAATATAGATACGAATTTTCATTTATCTTATTTGATGTTATAGGCTCAACTATTTTTGCATCTATGTACCTACTTAACTGAATATGTATAATTAATCCCTGTGTTTATACATGTATTTGTGCTTGTGTGCATATTTGTTTATAACTGTTAATGTTATTAAAGTTATTTATATAAGTTTTAATGGTTATTTTCAAAGCATGGCCTGAATGAATCTTCTTATGGTAAAATAGAATATTACAAATTAAAATTCCTAAATGGTTAAATTACATAGATATAGGTAAATTTACAAAATAAAAATGGCTCATGTAAAATAATTAAGGTAGGTTGACATGAACTAAATCAGTATTCTATACCTGTGTCTTCAATATTGTTCAGGGGATGCAATAAAGCATACAATTATTAAATGGGATGTATTTTTCTTAAAGCAGAGGAAAAATAGAATGAGTCTAATAAAAAACAGACAATGGCTCTTAAAGCTTCTCCTCAGACCTTGAATTCATCATTTTTGCTTACATGCCATAGGCCAAAACAAGTCATACGGATTAGCTGAACAGATTGATTTTCTTAAGTCACTAAAACTATATAATCTTATGCAAATTACTTAACTCCTCTGTGCCTCATATTCCTATTCTTTAATATGGTGGTAACAATAGTTTCAATCTTGTAAGATTACTATGTGACTGTAAAGACTTAATGTATATAAAGCATATGGAACATTACATAGCAAAAATAAACAATAAAGAAATGTTAAAGAAGTAGACTGCTTTATTAATCTCAATTTTGACTTCGTCTTCTTGAACATGGATTTTTCAGCCCTTGCCATTGCCCTGTGAGCCTCGGTGTCCTCCACTGGGAGATGGATATTTTCTTGCTGCACTGATATTGGGCTTGGCCATATGACTTGCTTTGCCCAGTGGCATGTTAACAAAATTAATGAATTCAAGTTTTGAGCACATGCTTTAAGAAACACTGCATGTTTTTTATTCATTCTCCTTCTGTTTTTACTCTACTTCAAAAAGAGCACTTTCCAGTGTGATTGCTGTTCCTTCAGCCCAATCCCATAGTTATAAAATCACATGGAACACTGTGGAGCTCAGCAGATTTGCAGCTGACCTAACTGCCAAAATGTATTATGAGTGAGAAATAAACTGTTAGTGTACAACACTGAGATTTGCGGTGGTTCCTTATACTCCCTTATTTAAGGAAAGGTAGCATATATACTTAGCTGTTGGAAATATTATCTCAAAATGATTATGAGCATTTTTTTCTTATGCCAGAATTCTTTTAGGTAAAGGTTGATGTTTCTAATCTTTTAGAGACGACAGAAAATTTTAAATAGAAAAACTATTTAAATGATTAAAAACAAAATCCTGGAAATGTGTTTTATATATTCATATTTATATATGTGTATATATTTACATATAATGTGTTTCATATATTTATATATATTATGTTTTAGGGGGACTCACTACTAACATGCAGTTAGTGGAGTTGGCCACTAAAGTAATGTGTAGAGCACATTACTTTAGAGATGGTTTATTCCATAGACCAGAAAAACCATGTGCTCTAGTTTCCAAAAAACTTACCAATAGAATAGTCTGTGCATCTTCCCAATCATGTACTTTAGAAAGACTTTAGACTATTATGTAGGGATATCTTAATTAACATAATAGATTCACTTATTCAATCCCTAATTTATATCATGAAGCATACAAAGACCTTTGATTTGTTTCACTGTTCTATGGACTCAATGTGACACTGGGAATGTGACAATCCATTTAACCCTTCTGATGGAGAACAGTCTTAGCATGGCCCACTGCTTTGCCCTGGGACCAACAAATGCATCCTGTGCTAGGGACCAGATGTTTTGGCCTGAAAAGATAAAACACATCCCTTAGCAAATAGAAGACTACTGGTACATTTCTTTCCCTATTGTCGTGAGCATATGCAAACATTCACTAGAGGCAATATGGTTAAATTGGGCATATTTTATGACATACAGCTCCTTCCCCAGTGGTATACTATTTCTGGTGGGGAGGGAGCAGGGTCCCTCCACTATAGCACAAGCTATGCAGAGCATCTCCTTGCATCACATGCAGATTGAGACCTAAGGGCAATGGAGGACAATTGCAGTTAGTGGAGTTGGCCATGCTCTGTCTATTCTCTATTTTGGTGCAGCAGACAGGGTGCTGACAGCTCAACAGTCCTTAATAATAGGAATAGGGAGGACTTCCTGTGTGCTTCCACGGTGTTAGAAACCATTAGAACCAATTGTATATGCACATATATATTTATTCACACACACATGGTATAATGAAAAATTTGGCTGGTTTTTGTCTCCAGTTTCTGGGTAAGCGACCTATGGATCTTTAGAATTTCTTATCATAAGAGTGTATATTTTTCTTCATGGTGGGTCAAGCACCACACCTGATAGCTACTGGGTGGGGGCAGACACACCTGCAGGCTTAGGTGGGATACCAGAAAGACCAACCCTGGGACTTTGAGCCACATATCAGCCCATCTCTCCTACCTCTAGTAGGGGAAGGGACTGCAGATTGAATTCCACCACAGGGTCATTGATTCTATCAATCATGCCAATGTAAGAAGACCCCATATGAAGTTGTGACACCCAAAGCCCAAAGGAGGTTCCATGATTATAAAAATACATCTCTGTGTGGGGAATATGACATGTTCTCACTCCACATAGAGAAGACAAGGAAACTTGCATTTGAGACCCTCCTTAAACTTTGCCCTATGTGTCTCTTCCTTTGACTACTTCTTATTTGAATCCTTTTAAAACTATAGTTTTTAGTGCTTTCAGAGAGTTCTGCAAATCCCTCTAGCAAATTATCAAACCCAAGGGGGTACTGAGAACCCCCAAATTTGAAGGCAGTTGGTCAGAAGTTCAGGCAGCCTGGACCCTCAAACTTATAACTGGTGCCTGGAGGACAATATTTTAGAGGATTGTCTTTAACCCATGGAGTCTGGTCTAACTCTGGATAGTTAGAGTCAGAATTGAATGACCTGAACTTTTGTTAACCTTCATGCATGTATGTATGTATGTTTATATAAATAATCTAAAGTTAGCTGAAGAGATGGCTGGGTATATTTATTATCTGCATTCTACAAATTAAGCACTGAAGTACAGAGTGGTTAAACAACTTGCCCAATTCATAAAACAAGTATGCAGCAGAGTGGAGTTCACTACAGGAAGACTTTCTATAGAGGCCATGCTCCTGATCAACACATTACAGTCTCAACTAGATTTCTTTGGATATAAGATACACTGTCTATCCTATTTATTCTGTTGATGAAGAAATTTAGGTTCGATTAACATTTAAATGGAAGTACATAGTGTTTTTCATCTTATATTTCTTAATTACTTATATTAAATTACATTTAAATAATTCATTCACAAGTAAATTAATTTTTTTCTTGTCAAATTATTAGATTAACATATCATATTGGTAGCTATTGATTGTTTTGTTAAGTCTGAAGTTTCCTTTCAAAGTAAATTTTGAAGAAACAATAGAAATACTTTAATGTGTTATATAGTTTTATGGACTGGTTTCCTGGACTTTTTCAGATGTTTTTATCAAAATGGTTTTTATTTTTGATATGGTTTTGTGATGGTTAATGTGTCAACTTGGCTAGATTATGATGTTTAGTTGTTTGGTCAAACGTTAAACATAGACCCAGTTGTTGCTGCAGGAGTATTTTGTAGATGGGCTTAACACGTACAAACAATTGAATTAAGTAAAGGAATTTCCCCTAGATAATATGATGCATCTCATGCAATCGGCTGGATGTCTTTAGAGAGAAAAGCTAAGGTTCAAGAGAGAAGAAATTAGTCCTTAAGACTATACCATTATTTCTCCCTAAATTTCCAGTCTTCTAGCCTCCCCTACAAATTTGGATCCAGGACTTCAATGTCACCTACTACCAAGATTTCCAGGCTGATGGCTTCCCCTAAGAAATTTGGACTCAAGATTTCAACATCATTCTTACTGGAATTTCCAGCCACTGGCTTTTCTTATGTTTTTCTTATGTATTTCTTATGTATTTTTCATACTTGCCAGCCCCAACTATTGCATTAGCCAATTCCTTGCTTATCTATCTATTTATCTATCTATCTATCTATCTATCTATCATCTATCTATCATCTATCTATCTATCTAATCTATACATAAATATGCAAATATATTTATACATATATACACAAGTATATATCCAATTGTTTCTGAGTCTCTGGAGAACCCTGACTAATACAGGTTTCTGTTTCACAATATGATTTCTATTCTCTTGAATGAAATGATATCATCATAGTTACTTGATTTTCTTGCTAGAGTATACTTGAATAGCCCATCTTCTGCCCACTCACCTTATAATTCCTTAGTCTAATGTTTTATAATGATTCTTTACAACCTCTTGAACATTCTAGATTTCAATTTAAATAATTCAAGTTAATATTTTCAGTCTAAAATGTGAAATTCAGTGACTACTTTGTACTCTTTAGGCAATTACAGATCATTGCATCACATTCATTTTAGGGAAAATAGTCATTCAAAACAAAGCCTTTGTACTTTAGGGTGCATTCTAGTTATCTTTGCTATTTCTCCTTACTTTTGTTCTTGCCAACAAACTTCCTGGATAGTTTCTATTGTTTATTCACAAATAGGTACGTGGTTTCCTCTTCATCTCAAGTCTTACTTGAGTTATTTGAACAGTCTTGTGAAATAATTCAAGGCCTCTTGGTTCCTTGACATTTCCATCTCAAAAGTATTATTCTTTATATTTTGCCTATCACATCTGCTTCCAAAGTAACAACTTAGTTCTAATTAAAATCTGTGTTACACTAAAAAATTCATTAATTTAAAATTGCTTTCAAATTTACACAATGAATAAAAGATATCAGCTCTGAATTAGTCATTTCCTGAAAAGGAAGCAATTATGGTGAGCAGCTTGAAAAACAATAGTAGCAGTGGAGAAAATGAAAAGTGGATACATTTGGAATATATATTTAAGGTAAAGGCATAAACATTGTCTTATGTATTTGGTATTTGTTGTGAGAGGAGGCATCAAAAGCGGTTCCAAGGCTTTTGGTCAGAGAAAATGGAAATATGGAACTGGCCTGTATTGAAATTGGAAGACTATAGGCGTACTTTTGGGGGGAAAACATGGAGCTCCATTTTGAAGATATTAAGTTAAGATACGTATTAAATATATTGCAAGTTGCATAGGCAATTGGATATAAAAGTTTAGAATTCAGGATAAATTATGTTTAAATTTTGCTAATTTGCCAATTTCAATATGGGAGTTTTTAGCTCAGAGTTAGTATTTCAAGTCAGGTTTCTGGATGAGATCACCACAAAAAAAAAAGTGATCCCCCACTACAGAATCTTATACTATGAATTAATATTACAATAAAAGAAAATTGCTAGCCATTATCTTTCATGGGCATAAGTGCAAACATCTTGCAGAAATCCTAGCAAATAAAATTCATTGATATATAAATTATATAATGCATCATGATCTAGTAGGTTTCATTCAATGAATGCAAGATTGATTTTAACATTTAGAAATTAATCAATTCAGTATATTAAGAATAAAAGGATAAAAACATGGCAAACTCAAAATGCAGAAAGGACCATATGATGAAATTTCACACCTGTTTATGATAAGAAGTCTCAGCAAAATTGAAATAGATGGAAACTTTATTATTCTGTTAAGTAGCATTTAAGAAAGAGGATAAAGTGACACAATAACAACTGCACAAAAGAATTGCAAAGGATCAGTCAAAATAGAACAGCCAAATAACCAATAAATTGATAAAAGAGGAACATCATTATTCATTAAGGAAGAGCAAATTAAACCCACATGAAGTAACTTTACACACCCACCAGAATGGCTTAAAGAAAAAGCCAAATTAACCAAATTATGTTTGCTTAACTCGGTGCTTAAAATAGCAGGAATTAATTATTTCTCACAATTGTTTGGCTTGGCTGAACTCAGCTAGTTTTGTTTGTTTGTTTGTTGTTTGTTTCCTGATTCATGAGTTCAAAGTAAGTCACAGGTCAGACCAGATTAAAGGGGAGCAAAAATAGACTCCACCTATTGATGGCAAGATAGGCATGCCTGTTCAGAAACAGGATACATTGTTGGTGTATAACATTGGAGACAATCTAACACAGTACCTCTGGCTAACAAAATTCACACATATTCCACTTGCAAAATACATTCATTTTCTCCCAAGAACTCCAAAGTATAATCTATCCATAGAATCAGGATATAATCATCTAAATCAGATCTGGAAGTGGATAAATTTCACCAGGAACTACTCTTCTTGATCTGGAAACCTGTGAATTAAAACAGTATTTTATCTCCCCACCTCCTACCAACTCTGTCCAAAATAGTGAGTCAGGGATAGGAAAAACAGCAATAAACTCTCATTTTAAAGGCAGAAGAGATGAAAGCACATAGCAGTCACAAGGTGATAGTGATTCTGAAATACAGCCAGGACCATGTTCCCAGTTTCCCGAACTCTGGGTTAAAAAAATGTTCCTGTATTAGGACTAAGTTATAAATATTTGGTATTGGAAATACAGTCCATTTTTCTATAAGGCTCTCAATTTTGCCCTCGGGGGTCCTGGCTAGGATCTTTGAATCATTCTTTCCTTTCCATAAGAAACTGTCCATGTTTCTTGCCAAAGGTCCATTTTCAACTATCTCTGACTGTTTACATCCAAGCTGACAGTCTATTCCTCAAAACAATTACCTTAAAATCTGTGGGATCTTTATAAATACCATTAGATTTATATCACTATTCATATGTAACAGTAAACTCTTAGAAGTGTTCCCTTCAAGTTCAGGAAGGAAACAAGCATGTCTCTATCACTGCATTATTTAATATTTTACTAGAGACAATTTGGAGAAGACTGAAATAATTTTTTTAAAAGTGTATGGTGGCAAAGGGAGAAGAAGGCGGAGGAGGAAGAGGAAGAGAAGGAGGAGGAGGAGAAAAAAAAACTAGTGTCAAAAATCTATCACTACAACTTCTTAGATATCCTCATTGACACAAGAGTGTTTTCTCACAGATAGGTGCCCTAGATGTCATTCCCATTGACAACTTATGCTGGGAAATTTTACATTTCTCTTCTGGAGGCCAAATATGCTTGGCAACCCTATACTCTCCAAATCAAAAAGTACCTAAAGTACTAATAAGTCACTAAGTGAAAACATACATGTATGTTTTCTCATAAATTCACATATATAATAAATGCATACATTCATATATAATTATATGAATTTAAGAGAAAAAGCTTAATCAAAAATGATCCTCAAGATGCTAGACTTAATAACCTATAAACAGAGAAACATATAAACATATATGTATAATTATGTAAATATTAAGAGATTTATTATAAGAATTGGTTTACACAACTATGGGGATGGACAAATCCAAATTCCATAGGGCAGGCTGCAGTTGGGAACTCAATGGTGTCATTGAATTCCTCAGGAGAATCCACAAGTGGGGACCTCTGATGAAGGTGATAATGAATTCCCCAAGAGAAGTTAGCTAGCTGAAGTACAGATAGAAATTCTTTCCTCTCCTCAGTTCTCCTTTTAAAGCCTACAACTGATTGGATGAAAAGATTCTTTTCATTGCTGAAGGCAGTCTCCTTTGTTGATTTTAGATATAATCAGCCGTAGATGCAATCAACTGACTAATGATTTAAATCCACGAAATATCCTTACAGTAACAACTAGGTCAGTGCTTGATTGACCAAACAAATATATCCCAAAACCTAGCCAAGTTAAAACATCAAATTAACCATCACCATGGTGTTATTAACTAAGAAGGGAAATGGCAATTAAAGTAGCATGTCATGAGTTGTGCAGGTGTCAGAAGTTTGGCTTTGAAAGTATTAAATTGGAGAATAGTAAACTCCACTCTCCTTAAAAGGCCAGGGCTGCAGGGCAGCAGGAAGCTAAACCTTCCATATTCTCCCCTTGAAGGAGCATGCTCACAAGTGTGCAGGTCCACGGCTGCCTCGGCATCAGCAGGGTCTTTTCCACAGGAAACCAGACCTGTTTGGGAAATTCACCAAATGAGTCAGTAGCTTCACTATGCTGTGCTCTAGTCAAAGCACAACTTTGTTTAAATCTATCCTAAACTCAACCTTTTGCCCCAAAATCCGATATAAGCTTTCTCTTTTGTTTAGTAATTAATGCCCTTCCATGGGATTCCCCTTTGCTTGTGAAATAATATTTTAATTAATTCAGATTTTTTGTTTTCAGATTTGTCAAGTGCAAGTTCCTTTAACAAATTTGAAATACTTTAGTATATATCCAAGTAGAAATATAATTTAGGCAATCACATATGAATCTGGCATGTAGGTATAAAATATAAATTTATAAGTCATTAAAATACTATTAGTATTGAAAGCCAAGAGACTGGTTGAAGAAAAACTAAAGAATGAATTTAGATAACAAATGGATGGGGATGGAAGACTGAGTCCTAATCACTCTACTAATTATAAGTTTCCAGTAAGAGTTTGGTCTAGAAAGGAAATAGAAATGGAACAAACAGTTATGTATAAGTAAAAGATGCATGTAATATTCTCTCATTTAGAGAAGAAAATGTTTCAAGAATGAAGAAATGATCCTCTGGGTTTATGCTGCTGAGAGTTCAGTTATAATGTTCAGTTAAAATAGATGTGGGGCTCATTGGAGACTTTAAAAGTTCAATTCAATGTGATAGTGAGAGTTTTCTCTCACACAGAGTAGAGGTAGTTAATCCCTTGTAATAGCAGGGAAAATATATGTACAAATATGTACAAGTGCAGACAGATTAGTGGTTTCTATAATGGGGTGATTATATAGTATTCTCCTGATCACTTGTATTTCCTTGTGAAATAAGAAGCAAGTCATTTGCTCAAATGAAAAGTAGGCAGAGGGTTTTGGAGATTTGAGAAGAGTGGTGAAATTATGTTACAGCCCCATGACAGTGGGAAAGTGAATAGACTTTGGAAATGTACCAGGCAGTGGTAAAGGCCCACTTGGGAGTTGTTGTCCTAATTTGAAAGTAACACACAGTTACCAAGTTTCTAGAATTTTCTCCTACCAAATCAATTGCTTGGCTGAAGTCACAAATAGGTGAAGAGTGGGTTTTGACCAGAGTTTTATTTTGTATTTTTTTCCCAGTAGAGTAAGAAACTGGAGAGTGGCAACAGAGTAATTACAGTGACTGTGGAATCTTTAGGTTAAATGGGAAAGGGGGATAGTGAGCAGAGTGAAAATTAGATTTCACTGTCATGAATAAGAATGCTAGAATAAGTGAACTGGGTAGATAGAAGATGATATTAAGAGAACATGAGGCTTAAAATCAATATTTCAAAGGTTATATGGCTATTGCTACTAATAAAGTCTTGGGCATGACAGTAACAGTGGCGGACTAGGGTAGATTAGATGAAAAGATTGAAGAAATGGAACTCAGGGAGTGAGAGTCCAGGGTTTGAGGCTGAATGTTTCCATATTTGCTTATATGTGATGTTTATATTTAATTTAGATTTACATTGTCAAATATTTTCTTAATATTATGGCTTCTCCACTAAACTTCTCAAGATAATAAAATCAGAATTAATGACTTGGTTGATAATAATCAAATTCCAAGGTTAGCTATAATTTTTTTTAATGTAAGCATGTTAGTAGACATTAGTCTTGGTTAATTATTGTTTTTTGTAGTAAATAAAATTTAATAGATTCAAACTAGAAAGGACTTGTTAATGTGCAGATATTTCTGAAATTTTCTCAGTATTTCTAGGGTTCTTATTTCCTGTTTAAAATATCAAAGTTGGATTCCTATTGTAAAACGTAAACAGAAAAATGACTTTTTATTGTTGTCTGTTGATGAACTATTAATGTTTGTCATATCACACTGGCAGGTGCTTTCTTGACACACAACTAATCTTAAAGGCTTTCTCCTCCTTTAGCCATTAGCATGTGTTCTATGTTGGAACCAACGTTTGATGGCCCATGTATGAAAAATTTATGGTAGATGATTCTCACAAATGTCTACCAAATCTCTTGAATTCTCAAGGGTATTATTTCAATATGTAATTGAAAGAATACATAATTAATGAAGAAGTTTAACTCTTGCCAGATTACTTAAGAAGGTTAGAAAACAACATACAGAGTATTCTGTTAAAATAGCTTGTCTTAACCACTTAAAATGTGTTAAATTTGTAAAGTTATAGCCTGTCCACTATGGAAATCTCTATTTTGGTGTGATAAAAGTTAAAATTTTAGTTGATAACACTGTAATTTTGGGAAAGAACAGTAGAATATATGTGAAGCATTGATGATCAAATAAAAAATTCAGAAGCAAGAACTTATTTTTCTTTGTATTATTTTGGTAATTACTCCTTTAATCTGCTAAGTACATTTTTTAAATTTAGAAATGCTTCAGTTCAAAATGTGTAAATTATAGAAACTCAAATGTGTGATTAGAAATCAATATAAAGTTAAAAAATGACAGTGGAATATAAATATAATTCTGCTAAGAAACTTAATATAGTTCCTGAAAAGACTATTAAAATCATCTGGAACATTCATTCCAACACCTAAATTTTTTTAGTTGTAAACTTCCCCCCACCCCAGTTTTCTTTTTTTAGAGAAGTTGTGAGCTTTCAAAACAATCACACATAATGCACCAAATTCCTATACATCACCCTTCCCCCAACACCTTGCACTGTTGTGGAACATTTGTTACAGATTATGAAAAACATCATTAAAATATTACCACTAATTGTGGTCCATAGCTTGCATTTGGTGAATTTTTTCTTTTAACTCCCCTATTATTAGTACCATGTATTAGTAGTGTACATTTGTAATAGTTCATGAGAGAATGCTCTCATATTTGTACTGTTAATCACAGTCCATTACCCATCACTATGAAAAAGCATCATCCAAATATTACTATTTGCTCAGTAGTTAAACTCAGAAGCTCTCAGTTTCACACAGAGTCCAACACTTAATTTTGAAGTTAAATTTTAAGAGAATTTGTTTAGGAAAATAATATATGCATTCAACAAATATTGAGCTCATATATATGCCAGTGTGCCAGGATTAACCTCAATGACCTTAAGTATTATTTTAAACTGTTACATTTCTTCATATATAAATCTGGAATGGCAGGGTATCTGGGAATTTTCAACTCCAATGTCATTTCTTTTGCAACACATAATGGTTGCTGGAATAAAGAGCACGTATAATTTTAATGGGTATGGCTCAGAAACAATCTAAGAGATTTGTTCTCTTTTTAAGATGATATCCTTCCTTAAAGGTTTTTGCAAGAAAGGAAAGACAAGGGTAAACCTCACATGATTAATAGATTTAGTGATTACAAAGCCCGGTCAATGGCAGAATAGGATAGACCTAGAGTGGGAGACAATAGCAATTTTAAAAGATATATTAAATCTTAGAATTTAATTACCCTGGATGTGAATACTGAGAAGTATTATAGAGCTCATAACACATAAGCAGCTTGCTGAAGGCTTGGGCAGGGTTGTTTTTGAAGAATGTTTAGCCTGACCAGCCTCACTTTTCCCTTTTCTAAATCCAGTGCCCTCACTCCATTCCTATTTTATAAAATAGTCTTGCTCTCTCAGCCAGATGTTAAGAGCACGTGTCTCAAGTAAGCCAACCACAACTCCATTAGCAGACCCACTCTTGGCTAGAGCTGATTGGTCTTGGAGCTGCACATTGACTCAAGTGAAGACAGCCAGGCTCATCTGGACAATCTGGGGATGAATTGAATCATTGTATGTGTCTCTGGGTCTTAAGATATGGTCATGTAATCCCTGGGTTTTTTAGTGGAGCAATATAGATCAAAGCAATGGAAGAAGCTTTTCTTTCCTTTCTTTTTCCTTTTATACAGAGGGAAGCATGAAGCAGGCATGCAGAGAAGACATGATTCAGAATTTTGTGGCCTTCTCTCACTTTGTCCCTGGGTTCTTGCCACTTTTTATTGCTCAAGTGTCCCCATATCTTAAAAGTAATTATAGTTATTTTCTTTTCCATTTTATTTTTAAAAGATCCTAAATAATAGTAAAATGAAATGCCTTGAAGAAAGCTCCAGCACATTATAGTAAATATTTGTTCGAATGAACAAAACTCCTAGGATTTCTGAGGAAATTGGAAAAATCTATAAAAGCTTGACCTACAGAAACATCAATTTCATGTTTCAATCCAACACTTTATGAGGGAGTCATGAATAGATTGTAAGAAACTTTAAGTATTTTGCTTTTTGATGATTGATTTCATCTGAACTTCAAAGAGGTCTATTTATGAAGGGCAAAAGGAAAAGAATGCCTAATATGGAAAAGAAATAGTTATAGTGAACATTTCCCACTTAGTCTAGAGGAACATCTCTCAGACTCCCTGGGAATAGTTCACATTTGTCAACCTCTTTACCTCACAGAAGGCAAGAAACAAACGGAAAAAGAGTTGTGTTTTGTTTTTGTTTTCTCATAGATCCTATTCACATGCTTTACCTTCGGTACTGGACATTTCAGGAAGGACAGCAAGAGCTCCTCCCTGCCTGTGAAGGGCGGCATGGTTGCAGATGCCTCTGATTGACATTAAAAGGGGATGTTGGGCAACTGATATTCTGGCATTAAGAATTTTTATGTACAAAGAATACAACTGCCCTTATTTTACCCTTTGATGAAGTGGCTTAGAAATAGATATGGACCAGTCTGTCATAAGCTGTGTTTTCCAGGCTGTTAGCTAAAGATATAATCAAGTGTAGAAACACTAAGAAGCAGGACACAGTTCATCAGTGTGCAATGGAGCTTTGACAAACAATCTTTACTTAATTATTCTTGATTTCCCCATTTGCTGCATATTGTATACAAATTTGAGAGTCCACAAAAATCAAGTTTGCATGAAATATTATTGTATTTATAAATTTAAATTCAGCCTCTGGTTTTTACATGCAAATTCACTCAATTAAAGATTTTCCCCATCTGCTTTTTTTTTAATTAAAAAAAAAAAAAAATTCAGGGTGTAATTTGAGTTCCTAAGGGTGGCATATAGTATCATGTCTTTTTTTTTTTTCCTTAATTTTTAATTTTTTTTTTTTTAGTTAGGCCAGTAAAAAAGAATTTATTGGGAAATAGGGGGAAAGAACAGAGCTGGCTGAGAAATGAGAAAGAATGAGGAAAATACACACTGAGATTTGGTGTGGGTTTCTCTTGCCAGAGAGAGCCGGCTCTGGCTTGTGTGGTTACCCTTTAAACTATTAGTTATTCCTTCCCTTGCTAATGCTAAGGGGAGGCGTATCATGTCTTTTAAATGGAGCAATTAGGTAGCTACTGTTGGAGGATTTCTGTCCAAACTGTTGTCTGCTGAAGTGTCCATTTTCCTGTGTGAATTTGGCCATAGTGTCTAAGCTGTTTTTTGTTTGTTTGTTTGTTTTTAACACGGATGCCCTCCTATCCAAATAATGGGTCCCTTTAGTTATATCCTTTCTTTAGCTAATGTCCACAGAATCCCTATGCTTCCCCAGGTGAGGGCAGGCTGTAGGAAATTTGATGGGACTCCAAGCTCTGCCACTGGCTCCTGATCAATCATCTCTCTTTTGCTGCTCCTATTCTACAGCAGCAAAGCTCAAGTCTAACAGCGAAAATCACCGGCTATCTGCCACTTGTTCCCGTGACTCCACCCACATTGGCCAATGCTTCTCAAACTTTAAACTGCATACAAATCACCTGGGAATGTTGATAAAATTCAGATCCTGATTCAACAGGAATGTGATTGGGATCATTTCAGAGAGAAAAACATAAGCTAGATTCTACTGAAGAATTCTTCCAGAAGAAGACCTCTGTACATTGTGATCATTAATAAAAGCTCATGTAGGACAGAAAAAAGAGGTAGTAAAATTGTATATCTTTGACCTGTATAAATTCAGTCTCAGTCCTGTGATTTTTTAATCTTGATTTACAGCCCTTGAATTTGAGTGAGAAGCAAATATGCTAAAATTTATTTAAGAAATGCTTTATTTAAGAAAACAATGATCATACTGGCATGAAGTTTGTTCTTGTTTTCTTTAAAATAAAATTACTTTTAATGATATTTCCTAATGCTTTACAATCTGCTGTGACCTTTTGAGTTCATTATCCAGTGCTGTTATTTTGGCATCAAAAACAATGGAACATCTGGAATATGTTCTTTCTCTTTTCACTTATCCCTTCAATCTTTTCCCATGAACTTTTAAGTTCATTTGCATAAGACAATTGTATTTGTTGAAATAAAATAAATTATCCAAATTACTATAAAATATAGATTAGTACATTCCATATCAGTTGTCATAAATTTGATCAAATTTTTAAAAATTTCTTCACCAGTTTAAAAACTAAATCAGAGAAATAGATGCATAAATAAAAATATTATCTTTCCCGATTGTCAGTACTTCCAACTGTACTTTATAAAATAGTCAAATCAATAATATTAAAACTATGAAAACAGAAAAGAAAAAAGAGGTAGGCAGCCAGCACAAGAATCCTACAAACTTCAAAGTATTGCTTATATCTTGATTTTTCTTTTCAGTTTTCGTAGCCTTCATGTTATCATTTTTTTTTATTATTGACTGTTCTTCTAATAAAATTTGAGGCATGGAAATTTAAGTGTAACAATGTATAAGAGAGACCTGGAAAAAAACATAAAGGAGAAATGGTTACATTTAGCCATGAATCTGAAAAAAGACCCATAAAAATATTCAATGACTGTACTGATTGAGAGGAAATCTTTTATAGATCATACAGCAGCTGAATATTTTGTATAGTATTTTCAAAATGAAGACAAAATACTTTAAAAACTCAAATTATTATTATTTTTATCTTTCACAAGGCCTGCAACTATGGGCATCTTGCTTATTTTGTAAAAATGTAAAAGTTAAAGTTCATATAAAAGTAGGGCTTTTTTTTTCTATTTTTTCCATATTTTTACTATATATATATATGGATTATCAATGAAAAAAATCCACATAGCAGATTAAGACAAACATAATACCTGTATCAAAATTAATACACCATGGTAGCCTATGTTTTGCAACTATAACTGGTAAGGTCACACATGCCATCTATGATGCTCCACTGTTTATCTGAATATTCAAAATACATCAGGGAAGCGGATGTGGCTCAAGCGATTGAGCTCCCGCCTACCTCCTGGGAGGTCCCAGGTTGGGTTCCTCGTGCCTTCTAAAGATGAGCAAGACAGCAAGCTGACGCGATGGGCAGGCACAGCAAGCTGATGCAACAAGATGACACAACAAGAGACACAAGGAGGAAAACATAATCAGAGACACAACTTGCTTGAGCACTTGGGTGCCTGCCTACCACATGGGAGGTCCCGGGATTGGTTCCTGGTGCCTCCTGAAGAAAACAAGCAAGGCAACATGCTGATGCAATGGGCTGGTGTGGCGAGCTGATGCAGCAAGATGATGCAGAGAGCTGACACAATGAGGAAACAATAAGAGACACAGCAAGCAGGTGGCTCGAGTTATTGGGTGCTTCCCTCCCACATGGGACGTCCCAGGTTTGGTTCTCGGTGACTCTTAAAAAAAAAAGAAAAAAAGAAAAAACCAGACACAGAAAGCACAAAACAAACAGACACAGAGGGCAGACAGTGAGTGCAAACAATGAGGAGGGGGAGAGAAATAAATAATAAAATAAATCTTTAAAATAATATATATCAGTCCCTTTTGTTATTATGAACTAAATATATTATGTAAACTCATGGAATTAATAATTAGAATTTAGATCACCAGAAAATAAAATAAAGGTAGAGAATGGAAAGCTGATGGTTAGTCTGTGTAGAACTGGTTAAAAGGTTGCTTGTGTGACAGTGGTTGAAAGGGAACACCTAAGGACATTTACATTACTAGAAGGAAAGCTAAAAAATGTAACATGGGACTGTGTAACATAGTGAAACTTCATGTAAAATATAAATATGGGTGATACTGCATATATAAGACAGTTTTTACAAAATACAAATACAAATAAACTAGAAAGAAGGAAACAGAATAGCAGCTATGTATGGCACGGGAAGCATACAGAGATTGAGAGGTTGTGAGTTTTGTTTGTTTGTTTGGTTGGTTGCTTCTTTTTCTTATTATTATTATTAATACTGGAATAATGAAAATAGCCTAAGGGGGATTGGAGTGATGATGAATGCACAACTATGTGATTATACCCAATACCATTGATTGTACACTTTCGATGGATTTATGCTTTATTAATATGTATCAATAAAATCTATTTGAAAAATATATCTATATATCTATATATCTATATATATATATCAGTTCCAGTACAAATACTCAAATCATAAATATAATAATTATGACTACCATTCATTAAGCATTTTTTGTGGCAGGATATGAACTGTATACTTTATTTTCTAATAATACCCATGTGACAATCCTAGGAACCAAAAATTATTATTGTCATTTTAAAGACATAAAATATGCAGCATAATATGACAACTGTCACATGTTTAGGGTCACATAGTTGTTAGAGGTCAAGACTGTCTTCTGGGAAAAACTATGAGTAGAGTAAGTCTGGCTCACTTTCCTCCACTTTTTCTTCCTGATCAGCTACCTTTTAGCCTCATGGACATGGTAAAATTGTATATCTTTTACCAGTATAAATTCCTCAAGAAGGCCATCATGATCAAACACTGATCATGAGTTACTCACACAGGTCCTTGCACAGTTCTAGATAATCTATTCAAGATCTTTGAGTAGTGAAAATATTGGCATAAACAGAGTAGAAAATGTGATAAGGGAAAGAAATCATCCATTTTGGATTTTGTTCAATCAGATTGTGTCTTACATAATGGGTCCACCCTCAAATATCGGGTGATAATTGGCCCTCTATTCAAATGTAAGATGGAAGCATTAAAATGGTGCATGTACAGTGTATATGATTGTTGACTTTTGGAATTCATTCTGAAGTAATAAGGTGATTAGGCATTCCTTACCTGGCATCCCTCTCGCATACTCAACCTCATGGGGAGTAAAATAAATATAGAATGTGGATTGTTTGTTTAGAATAGGTGATGCACATTCTATTAATTTCATTTGTGTGGTTGGTGAAAAAAGAATATATGGCTATTCTACTTCACAAGGATTTGGTTATTGTGGTGGTTTGGAATTGTATGTACACCCAGAAAATCAAGTTAGTAAAGCTAATGCGTTCCTGTGGGTGTAAACCTATTATAAGTAGGGCCTTTCAATGATGTTACTTCAGTTAAGCCATGGCTCAGTATGGGTTTTAATCCTTTGACTGGAGTCCTTTATAAATGGGTGAATATATAGAGAGAAAGAGTGTGAGCCATGGAAGCAAGAAGCTAAAAGCAATGAAACCTTAAAGAGAAGGGAGAGACCAGCAGATACCACAATGTGCCTTGCCAAGTGACATAGGACCCAAGGATTGTTGTCAGCCAGTCTTTCAGGAAGAAAGCATCACCTTGATGATGCCTTGATTTAGATATATCAAACTTTAAGCTAATAAATGCCCATTGTTTAAGCCAACCAATTTCATGATATCTGCTTTCAGTAGCCTAGGAAATTAAACAGTCAGCAACAATTGAAATGAAATATGTTTAACCATATGACTCATTCCCTTATAGTCAATAGAACTTCACTGAAATATCTTCTTCCAGAGAGCCTTTCCTAGATCACACTATTTAATATTGTCCCTTCATTTCTTTCTGCATAGCATTTCTCACTTTAAACATACCATATACTCTTCATTCATTCATTCATTTTTTTGTTCTCTTATTGAAATACAAACTTTACAAATGAAAGAGTCTTTGCCTTTTTGGCTCACTGTTGCGTGTCCAGAATCTGAAGAAGTTCTGAGCATAAAGTGGGAGCTTAGTAAACATTTGTTGAAAAAAATAATGATAAAATACTAATAAGAATTAACCAGTCAAAACTATTGAACACTTTTTCTAAATTATGCACTCTTCTAATCATTTTATGTTATATTTATATGTCACTTTCAATAAAAGCAAAGTTAAAATTAAATGTGCTATTGAAAACACTAGGAAATAAATTCATATTTATGCTTTTGGCAAATTTTATTAATATTTACATAACTATATTACAGAAAATCTATTAAAATTATAATAAATATCTTTTAAGTTTTGTAATGCAAACATCAATTACTTAAAATTAATACAAAGACTTATTCATTTAGGTCAATAGATATTGGGTATTCTGATTATAAAATGCATTGCTTTTCATCCCAGTAGTTTTCTATGTCCATAAACAGTCATATATTTGTCTAATTATGGTTTTTTTTCACTCAATTTTTAAAATTATAGAATTTGTAGGTTTATGGAAAAATCATGCAAAAATTACAGATTTCCAATATAACCACATCCTATAATTAACACTTTTCATTAGTGTGGTGCCTTTTTTATAATTCATGGAAGAGCATTTTTATAATTGTACAATTAACTAGAGTCCATTGTTTACAATAGACTATAGTAAAGTGTTGTACAGGCCTATGTTTTATCTTTTAATTTTATTCTAGTAATCTATATATGACATAGAATTTCCAATTTTAATCACATTCACATTTATAATTAAGTGCTGTTAACTACACTTGTAATGTTGTGCTACCATCACCAACATTCATTTCTAAAACTTTACAATCCAACCAAATAAAAATTCTGAACAAATTAAGCATTAACTCCCCATTCCCTAGTCTCAAACCAGTCCCTAGTAACCTATATTACTAGATTCTAACTCTATGAGTTTTCTTGTTCTAATTATTTCCTATTAATAAGACCTCACAATATTTATCCTTTTGTGTCTGGATTGTTTCACTCAAAATGATGTCTTCAAGATTCATCCATGCTGTCGCATGAACCAATACTTCATTTCTTCTAATGCTGAATAATAGACCAGATTTTCTTTATCCATACATCTGGTTGATGAACACTTGGCTTGCTTACATCTTTTAATTGTGAATAATGCCACTATGAACATGGGTGTGCAAATATCTGTTCGAGTTCCTGCTTTCATTTCTTTGGGGCATATACCTAGTAGAGGAATTGCAGAGTCATATCGTAATTTTATAGTAAGTTTGCTGAGGAATCACCAAAGAGTCTTCAACAGAGGCTGCACCATTTTACATTGCCACCAGCAATGAATGAGTGTTCCTATTTTTCCACATCCTCTCCAACACTGGATTTAAAAAAATAATAATAGCCATCCTAGTGGGTGTAAAATGACATTTCATGTTTTTGATTTGCATTTCCCCAACAGCTAATGATGTTAATCACCTTTTCATGTTTTTTGGCTATTTGTGTATACTCTTTGGAGAAGTATCTATTCAAGTCTCTTGCCCAATTTTTAAAAGGGTTGTTTATCTTTTTTATTGTTGAGTTGTAGGAGATTTCTTTAAATATTCTGGATAGTAAACATTTATGTGATATGCAGTTTCCAAATGTTTTTTCCATTGGGTAGGTTGTCCATTCACTTTCGTAATGAAGTCCTTTGATGCACAAAAGTATTTAATTTTGATAAGTCCACAGTTACCTACTTTTTCTTTCATTGCATGTACTTTGGTGTAAAGACTAAGAAACCATTGGCAAACACAAGATCCTAAATAGGCTTCCCTATGTTTCCTTCTAGAAGTATTACAGTCCTGATTCTTACGTTTAAGTCTGTGATTCATTTTGAGTTAATTTTTGTGTATGGTGTAAGATAGGGGTTCTCCTTCTTTTTTTTTTTTTTTTTTTTTTTTTTAACATATGGATAACCAGTTCTCCTAGCACCATTTTTTAAAGAGAGTATTCTTTTCCAAATGAATGGACTTGTCAAAAAATCAATTGGCTTAGATGTGAGGGCTTATCTCTGAGCTCTCAATTTGATTACATTGGCATGTATGTCTATCCTTGTGCCAGTGTCATGATGTTTTGAACACTGTAGCTTTGTAATAATCTTTAAAGTCATGTAGCGTGAATCTGTCAACTTCCATCTTTTAATTATGAATAATGACACTATGAACATGGTGTGCAAATATCTGTTTGAGCGCCTGCTAGATGGTTTTGGCTATTCAGGGTACTGTACCCTTCCAAATAAAACTTATAGTTTGTCCACTTCTGCAAAGCAGGCTATTGGAATTTTTATTAGGATTGCATTGAATCTGCAAATTATTTTGGGTAGAATTGTTATCTTATCAATATTTAGTCTTCCATTTCATGAACACAGAATGTTCTTCCATTTATTTAAGTCTTCTCTGATTTCTCGTATCAGAGTGTTGAAGTTTTCTGTATACAGTCCTTTACATCCATGATTAAAATTTTTTAAAATATTTTTTATTGAAGTATATAATTCACACATGACATGCATAAACAATAAGTGTATAGTAAAGATTGTGAACTTACAAAATAAACATACATAACATCATACGGAGGTCTCAATATCACCTCTCCACCAACACTTTTCATTGTTGTGAAACATTTGTTACAAACTATGGATGAGCATCATCAAAATATTACTACTTACTATAGTCCCTATTTTTAAAAAATATATTTTATTACAGAGGTTATGAACTGGCAAAACAATCATACACATGTGAGTATTCCTATACAACGCCCCTTCACCAATACACCACACCATGCTGAAACATTTGTTACAGGTTATAAGATAATTTCATCAGACTCTTACCACCAACCATGGTCCATAACATACATTTGGCATACTTTTTCCATACACCTCCATTATCAACACAGTACATCTTTGGAATTGATGCAAGAATATTATAGTATTGCTGTTAACCACAGTCTATAGGTCACACCATTTGTAGTTTTCCCATGCTTCCCCACATTCCCACCACCCTGCAATAGTGATGTACATCTACTCTAGCTCACAGAAGTGCACTCTTGCATTTGTACCATCAACCATAATTCTCTTCCACCTTGGAATCACTGTGTTATTCAGTCCCTAGATTATTCTTTTTTTTTTTTTTTTTTTGTATTCTGCTTTATTATCTTGATAGTACAATCCAACATTTTTCTAGGTGATTACTAATTCTTTGCAAATATCCTTTCAAATTACTATACAAAATTTCACTGAAAAAGTATGTGATTGTCTACTTAATCCTTGCTTTTCTGTTATAAATTTGTATTTAACTATCAGAATAAGCTAAGTAGAATTTGAACTATTGGGCTATATGGATAAGGAAAATAATCTTTATTCTTTAGCTTGCTTTCAATTGACATTTACTTCCTCAAACTACCCTTTTTCAGCCACAATCCCATTTATACACCAGTTGTCACTCACTATAATGTGTGACCATCAACTCTATCCATTTCCACACTTTACAGTAAAGTTAATTAAAGGTTCTACATACATTAAGCATCAGTAGTTCTTCTCAACCTTTCTATTATCTCCTAATAACCTATATGCTAAGTTTTAATGCCATGTGTTTATTTTTCATATTTAGTTCATATTAATGAGACTATGCAATATTTGTCCTTTTGTGTCTGGCTTACTTCACTTAGTATAAGGTCTTCAAGATTAATCCATGTTATCACATGTGTCCCAATTTCATTTCTTCTTGCTGCAGCATAGTATTCCATCGTATGTGTATACCACATTTTGTTTATCCATTCATTGATTGATGGACACGTGGGTTGTTTCCATATTTTGGCAATTGTGAATAACGCTGCTATGAACATCGGTGTGCAAATGTCTGTTCGTGTTATAGTTTTTAGCTCTTCTGGATATATTCTTAATAGAGAAATTGCTGTATCATATGAAATTTCTATATTTAGCTTCTTGAGGAACCGCCAAACTGTCTTCCACAGAGGCTGCACCATTTTACACTCCCACCAACAGTGAAGGAGTGTTCCTATTTCTCCACATCCTCTCCAGCACTTATTGTTGTCTGTTTTTTTAATAATGGCCATTCTATGCAGTGTTAGATGATATCTCATTGTTGTTTAAATTTGCATCTCTCTAATACCTAGTGATATGGAACATTTTTTTCACATACTTTTTGGCCATTTGTATTTCCTCTTTGGAGAAATGTCTATTTAAATCTTTTGCCCATTTTTAAATTGGATTTCTTGCTCTTTTATTGTTGAGTTGTATGGTCTCTTTACATAGAATGGAAATCAAGCCCTTATCAGATATGTGGTTTCCATATATTTTTTCCCATTGAGAGGGCTGCCTTTTCACCGTCTTGATGAAGTCCTTTGAATCACAGAGGTGTTTAAGTTTGAGGAGGTCCCATTTATCCATGTTTTCTTTCATTGTTCATGCTTTCAGTATAAGGTTAAGACCACCAAGTCTACCACCAAGTCTTGAAGATGTTTCCCTACATTTTCTTCTAGGAGCTTTATCATACTTGCTTTTATATTTAGGTCTTTGATCATTATGAGTCAATTTTTGTATAATGTGTGAGATAGGGGTCATCTTTCTTTCTTTTTGATGGATACCCAGTTCTCCCAGCACCATTTGTTGAATAAACTGTTCTTTCCCAGCTGGGTGGGTTTGATAGGCTTGTCAAAAATTACTTGGCCATAGATTTGAGGGTCTGTTTCTGAAGTATCAGTTCAATTCCATTGGTCTATGTGTCTATCTTTATGCCAGTACCATGTTGTTTTTACCACTGTAGCTAGGTAATATGATTTAAAATCTGGAAGTGAGAGTCCTCCAATTTCATTTTTCCTTTTTAAGATGTTTCTGGTTATTCAGGGCCTCTTACTCTTCCAGATAAATTTGATAATTGTGTTTTCCATTTATTTAAAAATGCTGGTGGAATTTTTATTGGGATTGCATTGAATCTTTGTATCAACTTGGATAGAATTGACATCTTAATGTTATTTAGTCTTCCAATCCATGAGCATGGAATGTTTTCCCAATTATTTAGGTCTTTTTAAATTTCTTTTAACAATGCTTTATACTTTTCTGAATACAAGTGCTTTACATCCTTGGTTAAGTTTATTCCTAAATATTTGATTCCTTTAGTTGCTATTGTAAATGGAATTGTTTTTCCTAACTTCCTCCTCAGATTGCACATTATTAGTGTATAGAAACCCCGCTGATTTTTGCATCTTGATCTTGTATCGTGACAGTCTACTGAAATCATTTATTAGCTCTAACAGCTCTGTTGTAGATTTTTCAGGACTTTCTAGATATACAATCATATCATCTGTGAATAGTGAAAGTTTTAATTCTTCCTTTCAAATTTGGATGCCTTTTTATTTCTTTTTCTTGCCTGATTGCTCTAGCTAGAACTTTTAGCACTATATTGAACAATAATGGTGACAATGGTCATCCTTGTTTTGTCCCTGATCTCAGTGGGAAAGCTTTCAGTCTTTCACCATTGAGTACAATGGTAGCTGTGGGTTTTTCATATATGGCCTTTATCATGTTGAGAAAGTTTCCTTCAATTCCTATTTTTTGTAGTATTTTTTTCAGGAAAGGATGCTGTATTTTGTCAAATGCCTTTTCTGCGTCAATCGATAAGATCATGTATTTTCCTTCATTTATTTATTAATGTGGTGTATTATGCTGATTGATTTTCTTGTGTTGAACCAGCCTTGCATGCCTGGTATAAAACTCATTTGATCATGATGAATAATTCTTTTAATGTGTTGTGGGATTCCATTAGCAAGTATTTTATTTAGGATTTTTGCATCTGTATTCATTAGAGAAATGGGTCTGTAATTTTCTTGTTTTGTCATATCTTTATCTGGCTTTGGTATTAGGGTGATAATTGGCTTCATAGAATGAGTTTGGTAGCATTCCTTCTTGTTCAATTTTTTGGAAGAGCTTGAGTAAGATTAGTATTAAATCTTTAAATGCTTGGTAGAACTCACCCGTGAAATTGTCTGGTCCTGGGCTTTTCATTTTGGGGAGCTGTTTGACCATGGTTTCAATCTCTTTACTCTTGATTGGTGTGTTGAGGTCTTCTATTTCTTCTAGGGTCAGTGTAGTTTGTTTGTACATTTCTAGGAATTTTCCCATTTCATCTATATTGACTAGTTTTTTGGCATAAATTTGTTCATAGTATCTTCTTATAATCTCTTATTTCTGTGGGGTCAGTAGTAATGTTCCCATTTTCATTTTTTATTTCATTTATTTGCATCTTTTCTCTTTTTTTCTTAGTCTAGGTAAGGGTTTGTCAATTTTGTTAATTTTCTCGAAGAACCAACTTTTGGTTTTGTTAATTCTCTCCATTGATTTTTTTTGTTCTCAATTTCATTTATTTCTGCTATGATCTTTGTTATTTCATTCCTTCTACTTGTTTTGGAATTAGTTTGCTGTTCTTTTTCTAGTTCCTTCAGCTGTGTAGTTGGGTCATTGCTTTTAGCTCTTTCTTCTTTTTTAATATAAGCAATGAGGGCTATAAATTTTCCTCTCAACACTGCCTTCGCTGCATCCCATAGGTTCCGAAATGTTGTATTCTCATTGTCATTCATTTTGAGATATTTATTTATTTATTTGAAATTTCTTCTTTGACCCACTGATTATTTAAGAGTGTGTTGTTTAATGTCCATATATATGTGAATTTTCCCTTTTTCCGTTGTTTGTTGATTTCCAACTTTATTCCATTATGATCAGAGAAAGTGTTTGTAAAATTTCAATTTTGTTGAATTCATTGAGATCTGCTTTGTGACACAACATATGGTCTCTCCTGGAGAAAGATCCATGAGCACTTGAAAAGAATATATATTCTGCTGTTTGGGGGTGCAATGTTCTATATATGTCTATTAGGTTTAGTCCATTTATCATATTATTGAAGCTCTCTGTTTCTTTATTGATCCTCCGCTCAGATGTTCTATCCAATGCTGAGAGTGGTGTACTGAAATCTCCAACTATTATTGTAAAGATGTCTGTTTCTCCCTTCAGTTTTACCAGTTTTTGCCTCATGTACCTTGGGGCATCCTGGTTAGGTGCATATACATTTATGATTGTTATTTCTTCCTGGTGAATCATTTCTTATAATAATATGCAATGTCCTTCCTTGTCTCTAATAACAGTTTTGCTTTTAAAACTATATTATCTGATATTAATATAGCTATCGCAGCTTTTTTTTTGTTACTGCATGCATGGAGTACCTTTTTAGAATCTTTTACTTTCAATCTATTGGTATCTTTGTGTCTAAGGTGAGTCTCTTGCAGACAACATATAGATGGCTTATATTTTCTTATCCATTCTGCCGTTCTGTGTCTTTTGATTGGGAAGTTTAATCCATTAACATTCAATGTTATTACTGTAATGGCAGTTCTCATTTCATCCATTCTGATCATTGCGTTTTATTTGTCATTTTATTTTTGACACTTATAATTACTGTTACTGATAAAGTCATCATTTCTAGACTCTCTTCCAAGCCTCTCTTTCCTGTCTTTTCTTTTCAGGATGTAACACTCCCTTTAGTATTTCCTCTTATAAATTCTCACACTTTCTGTTTATCTGAGAATATTTTAAACTCACCCTCATTTTTGCAAGATAATCTTACTGGATATAAAATTATTGGCTGGCAGTTTCTCTCTTGCAGTATCTTAAATATATCATACCACTGTCTTCTTGCCTTCATGGTTTCTGATGAGAAATCAGCACTTAATCTTATTGGGTATCCCTTATAGGTTATGCATTGCTTTTTTCTTGGTGCTCTCAGAATTCTTTCTTCACTTTGGCATTTGACATTCTGATTAGTATGTGTCTCAGAGTTGGTCTATTTGGATTTAGTCAGATGGAAGTATGCTATGCTTCTTGGACATGGATATCTATGTTCTTCAATAGGGTTAGAAAATTTTCTACCATTATTTCTTCAAATATTCCTTCTGCCTCTTTTCTCTTCTCTTCTCCTTCTGGAACACCCATGACACATATATTTGCATGTCTCTTGCTGTCCTTCCCTGAGACCCTGTTCAATTTTTTCTATTCTTTTCTTCATCTGTTCTTTTGTATGTTCACTCTCAGAAGCCATGTCTTCAAGCTCACCAATCCTTTCTTCTGCTTCCTCAAATCTGTTGCTATATGCCTCCAGTGTATTTTTAATTTCATTTATTGCACATTTCATTCACATATGGTCTGTTATTTTTTTATGTATGCTTTCAAATTCTTCTTTGTGCTCATCCAATGTCTTCTTAATATACTTAATCTCTTTAGACATCTCATTGAATTTATTAAGGAGATTTGTGTGAACATCTATGATTAGTTGTCTCAACCCCTTTATGTCATCTGCAGCTTCTCTTGTCCCTTTAACTGGGCCATATCTTCCTGTCTCTTGGTATGGCTTGTAATTTTTTGTTGGTGTTTTCACATCTGGCTTGCTAGCTGTATTTATTCTGGGTGTACTCTCTCCCTTAAGTTTAGGGCTTTCTTGTCTTTTCTCCCTTGCTGTATGTGTAGTAGGAGCCAAGAATGTAGTTGGTGGTGTAAGCTATGGATGCTGAAGCTGCCCACATTGCCCCAGGAATTGATGAAGCTTCTCCCACCTTTCTCCTCTGTGAGGGGTAGGGACAGAAGTGCAGTCATGTATAATAATCCAAGTTAGGCAGGACAAGACTATCTGTAGTTGTCCAGAGGGACTGATAAAGCTTCACACCCCTTCCTCCCCTGTCTTGGGCCTTGGACAGGGATGGAGCTATAGTTATGGCAGCAATCTATGCCGTGTGGGTCTGAAATGATCACAGTTACTGAGTTAACTGATGTAGCACCAGACCCCTCCCTGCCTGTGTGGAATTGACCCTCTGGAGTGCCCAAGAATCTAATCTGTGTGGGCTGAATATGCCTGAAGTTGCCCTGAGAAGCTGAGGGAGTACTGTCCCTTCTGCCTTTTAGGGGTGGAAACAGAACCACCAACACCCAACAGTTCAGTCCCCATAGGTTGAAAGTATCCACCATTGCCCAGAGTGGCTGAGGAAGCACTAGCACCCTCCTATCCTATTGGGTGGTGGGGGTGGTTTTACAGGCACCCAACAGTTCAGTCCATTTAGATGGCGAATATCTGCCATTGCCCAGAGAGTCTGAAGAAACACCAGCCCGTTCCTATCCTAATAAGTTGTGAAGTTGGATCCACAGGCACCCAACAGATCAGCCCCTGTAGGCTGAAAGAACCCACTGTTGTCCAGAGAGGCTGTGGAGACACCAGCTCCCTCCTATCCTGTTGGGGGTAGGGATGGATCCATAGGCATCCAACAGTCCAGTCCCTGCAGCCTGAAAGTTTGCTGTTGCCCAGAAAGGCTGTGGAAACATGAGACCCCTTCTTTCCTATTGGGGCATGAGGGTGGATCCACAAGTATCCACCAGTCCAGGCTGTGTGGGCTAAAAGCAGCTGCAGTTACCTAGAGAAACTGGGCAAATACTGTCCATATCTTGTCCTGTTGGGGATAGAGGTGGAGCCACAGGTGTCCAATGGTCAGGTTTGTGCTGACAGAAAATGCCTGCAGTTGCTCTGAGAGGCTGAGGGAACACCAGTCCCCTAATAACCTATAAAGGGACAGAGGTGGAGATGGACTCAAAAGCATTCAGCAAACCAGTTCATGTGGGCTGAAAACTCCTGCCATTGTCGGAAGAGGCTGAGGATACCCAGTACCTCTCCTGTCCTATTGGGGTGCTGGCATGTAGTCCCAGGTGACTGACTATTCAGTCTATGCTAGCGGAGAGCACTTGCAGTTGCCTGGAGAGACTAGCGCAGGTCCCACCAGCTGCTTCTCTGCTTGAGGTGGGACTGGAGCCTAGTCTAGGGCTGCAGTGTGATCTTGGTGGAAAGAAGCCAATCCCTATCTTCACTGGATTTTCAGTCAGCCAGGCTTCCCCTCATGCCGGGGGCAGAGTCAAAATGGTAGCTACCGACCTCCTTCTAACCTGGACAGGCTCAAAGTCCAGTTGTTCCTAGGATTATACTTTAGCCCACTGAATTCAACAATCAGTAGCTGAAATCAGGGCCACAAAGTGTCCTCCAACCCCTTTTTTGGGAAATGGAGCTTCCAACTCCACCAGGGAATAGCTCCCGAGGTGGCTTGCATCACAGGCACCGACCTCCTAGTGTGGAGGGCTCTACTCACGAATCCTCTTTTCAGATGGGCAGTCTCCTTCCATACTTTCAAGAAATATTGCAGGATACTCTTCTTGTCTCCTGGGGTCCCCAAACAGGTGCTCTGGGTAGTTCTGGGTGATTACCAACTGCCCTACAAAGCAAGCAGGCTCCAGGAGCTCCTCACTCTGCTGCCATCTTGGCTCTTTCCAAGGTATGTACTCCCATGATTAAATTTTTTCTAAAATATTTGGTTCTTTCAGTTGCTATTTTATTTATTTATTTATTTATTTATTTATTTATTTATTTATTTATTTATTTAATTTGCAAAACTTTATTAACATTAAACAAAATTTAAAAACATATTTATAATGATATTTAATATTCAAAGACCAAGAATTGTCTCCATAACAATTGCCTTTAGTGGCTTCCAAGGAGCAAAATGTCTCTTCTCAGGATAGGGATGCTTAAAAAGGTGTAAATCCCATGGGTGGTCCATTACACAAAGTTTTACAAAATTCAGTCAACTGCTCACCAAATGCAGAAGAATTTCTTATTTTCCAATTCACATTATAGTTTTCAATGTAATATGTAATAAAACCGAGTTTGATGAGTATCATTTTAGATTCAACTTCAATTTACATAATTTAAATACTCAGTGTCTGTGTGACCACCCCCAGTTTTATTTGGGGTTCTACCATATGCATACCCACAGCAGCTGGGGAAGTACTGATTCACCAGACACAGCTGCTCCCTGCATCCTTCTTCTCCTCAGGCCTTAAGTAACCTCCAAGTCATGTGCATATTCCTTGCATTGAAACTTTCTTTTTTTAGGAGGAATCAGGGATCAAACCTGAGACCTTGTATATGGGAGGCAGGCACTCAACCACTGAGCTACATTGCTCCCCTATTCAGGTTTTTTATTTTTTTATTTTTTAAAAGATACTTAGATTACATAAATGTTGCACAAAAAATATAGGGATTCTCATATGCCCCATTTCCCATACCTCCCACAACCTTCCACATAAACATCCTTCATTGGTGTAGCATATTCATTACAATTGATAAATACATTCTGGGGCTTTGCCATTAAGCATGGACCATAGTTCACATTGTAGTCTACACTCTGTCCCACACAGTTCTTCATGTTATATGATGATATAAAATGGCCTATATCTGTCATTATAATGTCACTCAGGATGATTCCCAAGTCCTGAAAAAGCCACCATATTACAACTGTTTTTTACTCTCCCTGGCCCCAGAACCTCCAGTGGCCACTGCCTCCACATCAATGTTGTAATTTCTTCCATTTCTAGAATCACAATATGTCTATAGTAGCATACAAGTAAGTCCACTCTAATCTATAGCTTTTCCCCCAATCCTGAGGATTCTGGGATGGTGATGTCCACTCTACCTCCATTTGAGAGGGGGCTTATATCCCTTGGGAAGATGGATAGGACTATCCTGCCTGCAGCTGCAGTCTCTCCATTCCATGGGATGGCCTTTGTCTATCATCTCCCCGCCAGTTGTCCTGGGTGAGTCCAATGAGCTAAAGTGTAGGTGTTGCTGCTCCACCGAGATTCTTGGCCCAGCTAGCACATGGACAGCCCAGAGACTCGAGTCTTTGCATGTGCACCTACAAACTTCAGCACCAAGTATAGGTTTAAATAGAAGGGACAGATGAGCCATGTGCAGAGAAGACATAATTGAGTCTAACTCTGTAACTCTCAGGAGTACAAACTCCAAAGTAGGGCCCACTGGCAAGGCACAAACTCCAGAGCTATCCACCCCACACACAGGACCTGGATACCACCAGAGCCTTCAGGAGCCCCATTATTTAGGGTTGCATCCACCTTGGAAGTCTATGAGATCCTACTGAGATGTGCATTAGCGTTACCTCTGGAATGACCTCCTGACTCACTTTGAAGTCTCTTTGTCATATAAACTCATTTGTCTTTACATTTTCCCCCTTGTGTTCAGGCCTTTTCCCAGTTGAATTGGCAGTGCTTGGTAGCAATCCTTCGTTGCCAGGGAGGCTTATCCCCGGGAATCATGTCCCACACTGGGGGGAAGGTAAAGAATTCATACACTGAATTTGGCTTAGAGAGAGGCCACATTTGAGCAACAAGAAGGCTTTCAGAAGGCAACCCTTAGGCACCCCCCAACAGTAGGCTAAGTTTCAATTTCAAGAGCAAAGACTCATAAGCCTAGTCATCAATATCAAGGGCCCATCAGTGGGTCATCCTCCTTCTCCAGTCACTACTCCTGCACTTGGAGGACTGTTGCTGCTCCCTTAGAGAATGTGGCAGAGCTCTCCCGGATGGGAATTCAGTATTCTCTCGTTTATTGTGTGAGTCTCCACCCACTTGACAATGCCCCATGAACATCTGAACGTTTTTATATACCTTATATGTAGGCTCAGGTGAAATTCCTCCCATGCATCCCCCATCCCTGATACCCCATACTAATGATCCTCTCTCGCCCCAGTTGTAACCCTTCTGTGATCCAAAGCTTCTTCAAAGATGAAGCCATTACAATAGCTGAATAAAATTAGTAGGAAAATGAAACAAGAATGATAAGTCTAAATATAAGAGATAAAATACATAAAAATTTTTTAAAAACCAAAATAAAATGAAAAGATTGGAATATTTAAAAAAATGAAAAATATTTTTAAAAAGTTTTTTTTTTTTGACATTTTGCCCCTCATCACCGCAATATCTGGTGTCATGTCTGTACTGTGGCACCTTCCCCCACTCATTCCCCAGTGTCTCATTATTTTCCATTTTGTTTTCAAAGAAGTTTTAGGTCACAGCAAAGTCACATACAGAATACAGGAGACTCTCATATACCCAACATCTTCCCCCTAGTTGCTATTTTAAATAGAACTTTTTCCTTGATTTCCTCCTCAGGTTGCTCATTATTAATATATAGAAACACTACTGATTTTGCACATTGTTATTGAATCCTGCCACTTTGCTGAACTTGTTTATTAGCTTTAGTAGCTTTGTTGTAGATTTTTAGGGACTTTCTATATATAAGATCATACCATCTTCAATCAGTGAAAGTTTCACTTCTTCTTTTCCTATTGAATGACTTTTATTTCTTATTCTTATCTAACTGCTCTGGCTAGAGCTTTCAGTACAATGGTAAATAACAATGGTGACAGTGGTCATCCTTGTCATGTTCCAATTTTAGAGAAAGCTATCAGACTTTTACCATTAAGTATGATGCTAGCAATGGGTTTTTCATATATGCCCTTTATTATGTTGAGGAAGTTTCCTTCTATTCCTTTTTTTCCAAATATTTTTATCAAGAAAAGATGCTGGATTTTGTCAAAAGCCTTTACTGCACCAATGGACATGACCATGTAGTTTTGTTCCTTCATTTTGTTAATGCAGTGTATAACATTAATTGATTTTCTTATGTTGAACCACAATTGCATGCTTGAGATAAAATTTACTTTATCATGGTGTATAATTTTTTTAATGTGCTTAGGATTTGATTTGCAAGTATTTTTTTGTTGAGGATTATATTAGTCAGCGTTCTCTCAGGAAACAGAATCAACAGGAGATATCTGTCAATCATATGACATTTTATAAGAGTCTCTCACAGGACCATGGGGATGCACAAGTCCAGGTTCCGCAGGCAGTCTGCAAACCAGAGTCTCTGATGAAAGTCCGATGAAAGGCTCTTGATGAGTTTCTGGGAGAGTTTTGTTGGCTGTCCAATGACGAGCTGGGAAATTCTCTCTGAATGTTGAAATCACTTCCCCTTTCAAGGCAATCAAGTGATTGGATAAAAGCATCACCCACTGATGATGCAGTCTCCCTGATTGATACAGATGTAATCAGCCATCCACGCAGTAAACTCACTGGTGATCAAAGTCCATAAATGCTCTTGTATTACAATTAGCCCAGTGCTTGGTGGACCAAACACCTGGACACAATTACCTAGCCGAGTTAACACATTAGCCTAACCATCACAAGGATGTTTGCATTTATAGTCATAAGAGAAATTGGACTGTAATTTTCTTTTCTTTTAGGATATTTATCTGGCTTTGATATACAGTGATGTTGGCCTCATAGAATGATTTACGTATTGTTCCCACTTCTTCAAATTTTTTGAAGTGTTTGAGCAGGATTGGTATTAATTCTTGAAATGATTGGTGGTAATCAATCAGGAGCCACCTGCTCCTGGTCTTTTCTTTGTTGGGAGGTTTTTGTTGACTGATTCAATCTTTTTCCTTGTAATTGGTCTGTTGAGATCTTCGATTTCTTCTAGAGTTAGTGTAGGTTGTTTGTGTGTTTCTAGGAATTTGTTCATCTCATCTTGATTGTCTAATTTGTTGGCATAAAGTTGTTCTTAGTATCCTGTTATGATCCCTTTAATTCCTTTGGGGTCAGTATACTGTTTCCCTCTTATTTCTGATTTTATTTCTTTGGATCTTTTTTTGTTCCACTTTATCATTTTATATTTTGCATGTCCATTATCAGGAAATATGCCTTTTTCTTGTTACATTCTATTCTTCTCTTACAGGAATTAAAGAGTAGAGGAGACAATACTATTGGGTTTTGCAGTTCCTTTTTAGTTACCTTTACTGATAATCTTTATTTCTTCACACTACTCCAAGCCTCTTTCTCCTGTCTTTTCCTTTCAACCTACAGAAATCCCTTTAGTAATTCTTGTAGGTTAGGGCTCTTGTTGACCAAAAAATCTCTCAGTTTCTGTTTATCTATGAATATTTTTAACTCTTCTTCATTTTTGAAGGACAGTTTTGCTGGAAAAAGAATTTGGGTCTGGCACTTTCATGCTTTCAGTATCTTAAATATATCATACCTTCTCACCTCCATGGCTTCTGATGAGAAATTGACACTTAATCTTATTGAGGATTCCTTCTATATGATGAATCACTATTCTCTTGTTGCTTTCAGAATTCTCTCATTATCTTTGGTATTTGACATTTGGATTAGTATGTCTTGGAGTAGGTCTATTAGGATTTATTCTATTTGGAGTACGTTTCACTACCTGAACATGGTATATTTATGTTGTTCATACATGTTGGGAAATTTTAGGCAATTATTTCCTCGAATATTGTTTCTGCCTTTTTCCCTTTTCTTCTTCAAGGACACCAATGATGTGTATGTTTCTGTGCTTTGTGCTGTCACTCATATCCCTGAAATATGACTGAACTTATTCTTTTCTTTATTTGTTCTTTTGAGGCAATTATGTAAATTGTCCTAGTCACTGATTCTTTCTTCTGCCTCTTCAAATCTGCTGTTCTTTGCCTCTATTGTATTTTTAACCTCTACTATTTTGACTTTAATCCCTATAACTGCTGATATTTCGTTTATATTTTCAAATTCTTCTTTAATATCACAAATTCTCTTCTTTATATCCTTTATCTCTTTAGGCATGTTATTCACCTTCTTGAATTGATTTAGGATATTTGTTTGAACTTCTTTTATTAGTTGTTTCTTCTTGTCAGCTAGAAAGCCAAAGTTCAAAGGATCTCCTCTGAAGTTTTATTTTTTTTTTCTCTTCACTGATATATTTCTCCTTGTTTCTTAGCAAGACTTGTAATATTTTCCATCTGATTATCTTGTTGAGTTAATTCTGAAAGTTCATTTCTCATTTTAGTCTAGGGTTTTGTTATTGATTGGCTTTGTGTTAATACTCTTCTTTGACACTTTCTCCAACTCATTCTTGACCGTTAGAATAGCCCATGTTTAATCCATGAGATTTTCTTAGCTCTCTTTCATTTGATTCTTGCCCTGAGTATGAAGTACAATTTCTAAAGTTGCACTTTTTTGCGTGCAATTGTTTCACCTCCAGGAGAAAATTTACTTTCTTCTTTTCCATCTCTGAAAATCTTTATCTATTCTGTTTGTGTTTGTGCAGAATTTTCTCCCCAGCTCTTATGATTTCTTTACATTCTGTCCCTCAATTTGTGTCCCATTTTCCTTACTCTTTTCAATTCTGGGACACTTCTGTCTTACAGCAGTTCTGTTTAACCCCTCCTTTTCTTTTCTCTCTGTAAGGCTTTTCTGTTTCCGGTTTCTTCTCCATTATGGTAACTTGCTTCATGGAACCAGATGGGGTCAATCCAGAAAGGTGGGTTACTCCAGTCCATTTTGTGTTTAATATTCCAGCCAAAAGAAACTGGACTGAGTGAAGTGCAGTACTTTATAGCTTCAGTTTTTTCAGGGCCAAGCTCTCTATTTTTTTTCCTCCTGGGGACCGTTTTGAATGTAGCACTCCTCAATGGCTTGTGTTTCAGCCTGTTTCTCTCTTGACTTGGGTCTCTGTGCCTGGATATGCATGGGGTTCTGTCATTGCTGTGAGAGGCCTTATAGTCTGTGTCTTCATTTGTTCACTGCCTGTGAACAACTCCCAAGCTGCACAGAACTGAGTGAGGAAAAAGGAGTAGACCAGTTGGAGTGGGATGGAAATGTATTATCTCATATTTTTCTTTTTCTTTGGTTCAGTATTTGTAGATTCCCTCTCTGGTTTCTTCTACCCTCCAGAATTCTAAGCAAGGGGGATTTGTCCTTTTTTGCATTGAATCTCTGGGGAGGTTTTTTTTCAGGGGATGTCTTACATCACCATGTATCAATGTCACCTTTGCAAAAACTTTTGATATGAAAATCAAATGTTCATTTGAGAGACAACTTAGATTAGGAAGGGAGTAAAATTTAAACAAAAATTCTCTATATCTTTCTCATTGATATTAGGAAGCTTCCAAAAGAAACCCCGACTCCAAAATTGCTTCTTTATAGAGTCCTTAAAAAATTGCTTGCTAAGTTCCACAAAGGTGACCAACAAATAAAACTAAATCTATGTTTGCTTCTTCCAGGTCCCAACTTGAGCCTAATTGTCTTTTTCCTAATATTTCTCTATTGCTACCTCATGCTCCCCCATTACCTGTTCCCTCACTCTCTTTCTGCTCAGTCTCACTTCTCTTCTTGCCAGCCAAAAAGCCAAAGTTCCATAGTTTCTTTAAGTTAAACCTTTGTAGAACAAGGACATTTCTTTTGGTTGGTTTTAAATTCTGGTCTCATGAGCTGAGTGCCATTGTCTAAGAATTTTCAAAGCTTAGGCAAGATAGAGAAGTATTTTAGAGAAATTTAGAATAAATTCATAAGAACAGACAATGTGGTGCTTCCAGATTATATCAATTAATTCCTAAGGTAGTAGGAGACCTAGATGCAAAATATTTGGAAGAAATAAAGAGAAGAGAGGAATATTTTGAGGGGATCTAAAAGGTAGCAAATTTCATGAAAACCTAAAGGTTTATGAAAGCCGGGTATGTTGGAAATATTTTTTGGAGACTATTTTCCAAATATCTCCTACAAAAAGAGATTGCTCCTGTCCTAAATAAAAAGAACTCATTGGGCCTTTCCAGGAAAAGTTCTTTAGAATTTTATATAGTACAGAAGAATAGATCCTAAAGGAGAAGCAACTCCAACATACCCCTTACTGTTACTATGGCCTTAGCCATAAATAGGACCTATAGTTGCATCTGTTGATGAAGATATCAAGGAAAATAGAATCTTAATCAAGCTGTAACTCTAAAGTCTATTTGACCTCCATATCATTCTCTTCCCCACTCACTTTATAAATGTTAATAGGCATAAAGATTTCTTGTGCATTTTCTGTGCAGAACTTGTAAACAAGAAATATTAAGGGCCTATATAATAATATATATTTTCTGACTTCTTGTTTGGGTGAGTTTTTTAAAGTGATTTAATAGTGTAGATCTCCAAGTAAAATATAGTTTCTATGATTTAATCAAATGTGTGATTTGTCATTAACTGCAACCTTCCTATAACTTAATTATATAATTTCTGTGTAATTTAATGGTTCTTGAAAAGTCAACAAACAGCCTAGACCAGATCTCACACTTGCATTTACTAAACATGTCATATTGTCATAGATATTTTTGAGACAGATTTTTAAATTACCACAAGTCATAATCATATAACAAATTAAGGAATAAAAAGTGTTGGTGGGAACCTGATCATCAAGCATTATTAAAAATGTGGCATAGTTCAAACCTAATCCTTGGTGTACATCATTGGTAAGTAACCTCTTCATAGGTTATAGAAATACTTGAAATCACATTGCATATGCACTGTCTCCAACAGCAATGAAGAATGTAGAGTGGAGAGGATGTTTCACTCCTAAATGCTTGACCAGTGCCAAAAGATAGAGAGATGGGTAGGGAATAGTAACACTGAGTTGTTAAATCATCCTCATCCTCATCATACATCATCTGGAGTTAAACATAAACTATACCTTGGTTTGACTGCTGGCTTTTCTAGTCTCCAGGTCTGTTACCTTGCGGTACAGGCCAAGCTTTAGTATGTGCCAAGCTCTGTGCTATGCATCCCACATACATTATCTCAGTTAAACCATTCACAACCTCCATTGAACAGATGAGAAAACAGAGGCACACAGAAAATTGATTTTGAAAATTTTAAATAACTGAATCTTCAATTATAAAAGGAATTTGGAATATTGTGTATGTATAGCAATAAGTTTATACAGTTTTGAAACACAGAAGTATTGAAAACAATGTTAAAGTGCTAAACAAATTCCTTAAACAGATATCAATGGTAAAAAGAAAACTGGTTAATAACCAGACAGCAAAAGATACAGTTTGATGTTCCTTCTAAAGCAAAGATATGAGGAGATACGTTGGACAATTAATCCTGAGAACTAGTGCTTTTTGATGTTGTACTGGATTGAATTTGCAATAGGGAATTGTGTGTGTGCATGTATGTCTGTATATGCATGTGTGTGTGTGTGTGTGTTTTAGAGAAAGGGAGAAAAATTAAAAGGAGGGGAGGGAAAGTATGGTGCTCTAAACCAGGAAAAACTAATAAATATACATGACTGTAAACAGCTTTCTCAAGACAGGTGCACTGTGCTGAACATGATTTAGATGTTTTGCTCCTGGCTTGAAAATGAGCCTCGACACTGGATTTGCAGAAGCTGTTAAATTATTCTGGGGTTCAGTGCTATAAGAAACTGCTCCATAACTTTACCATATGCTCAGAAAGCCAATGGCCTGGCTTGTAAATTTATGCAACATTTATACCTGGTAAATTGGGTGTGTGGGGCGGGGGTGGAAGGGAGGAAAGAAGGCTTAATTTACTCAGAGGTATAATTCATGGTTAATAAATTGTAACAAGTATCGGTAAATAAAGAAATAGAATCCGAACAAGGACAGAGGCAAAGTGGCATTATGTTTTTCCATTTTAAATGTACTTACTTAATTAATTATCCTCTTGAGGGCAGAAAACCAGGAGACCATGACGGCTTTTGCTTCTGAATGGCAACAAAATCAACAAATTACTTCAGATGTACAAATCCCTCCTTTAAGTGTCAAGAATCTGATGATCACCCATATACTTCTAAATAGAAATGATAAGGAAAGTAAATAGAACATATTTATAATTCAGTGAATTTTTATATGCATAGATAGCATGTGTACACCCGCATAACACTGGCACTGCATATATCCTTTCAAAATGAATTGAATTTTATAAGTTCATAATGAATTAACAAAGAGTAGTTCTATAGCCTCTGTACAGAGATGGGGATTTGTGAAAGCTAAAAACTGTCCGTGTGGTGTAGTATAATTTTTAAAGTAGCTAATAAAGCAAACACTTGGGGACATACCCTCTTATAGGATTATCCACATATTATAAGGTAGATAGTATCACCTCTAATTTTTTTAGGTGATAGGCCTGTGTGGCAGTTTGATATAGTTATGAATTCCAGAAATAGATATTGGATTATGCTTGTAAACTTCTCTGTTCCTCTGGGCGTGATTACGTTATAATTAGGGCTTTGATTGGGCCACATCAATAGGACATTGACTCCTTCTCAGAGATAAAACTACTTGGCAGAGCAGAGGAGGTAGTTGGAGTTTTTGATGTTGGAGTTCTGATGCGGAGTTTAATGCTATCACCCTGGGAAGTAAGCACACAGGGGAGCTTGGTCGTGAGAAAGGAGAGAAGGCCCTGAGAAATGAGAAGAGCAGTTCACCTGATAGTCTATCTGGCCTTGTGGAGAGAATAAGCACCTGAACCTGGAGAAAATCAAGCCCCGGAAAGAGGAACCCAGGAAGCCGGACCCCTCACAGAGTTAGGTGAGGGAAGTAACGTATGCTTTATGGCCTGGTAACTATAAGCTTCTACCCCAAATAAATACCCTTTATAAAAACCAAAAGATTTCTGGTATTTTGCATCAGCACCCCTTTGGCTGACTAATACAGCCTGAGATTCAGAAAGTTTAAATAACTGATAAAGGTTTCATTTCAGTGTGAACCTGAAAAATGAGCACAGGAATGCTCAAGTCCAAAGCCCTGATTATCTGTTCACTTCCATTTACAATTTGAGTAGTAAGAAGACAAGATTCTCTGTGCACAAAGCAAGGTGTATTACTAAATCATGACGAGTCAGTTTTCTGAAGGAGGTCACTATATTGGGGAGGGGATGGTTTGGTCAGTACAGTGAGTCCATCTGTCTACTTAAGCACCTATCTAGGGCAAAATGATTTAGTTGCTCAATTGTGTGGTCTTCCATTTAATACCATGGGAAAAATATTTTATTTACCCTGATTTGTTTAAATTATTCATTGAAAAAGGTATTAATATCAATGACTTCACATATATATTACACTATGTTTGGAACACTAATAGACTCCCCACTCCACAAAAACATTAAATTATCTTATACATAATCAGTGTACACAATCAGGCTACAATCTAATTGAAAAGCATATATGTAAAATTTAAGTGAAGGGCAGTGTATGATCTAGACCCTAAAAGTAGGAAGCTAAGGAGTTCATTCAATTGCTCTTTTACTTCTGTCATCTGACTATAGTTAGGTCATGACCTTGAAGTGTTTAGGGCTTAGTTCTCTTTTATTCTTGTATTTACTGTCTTGCCTTAGGTGATTGCATTCAGTTTTCAGGCTGTAAATACCATCAATCCATTGAGTCCCAGACTTCAATGTCTAAAAGGTTATCACAAAGTTAACATGTTCAAACTTGACGCTTCCCTGGTTAGGACCTTTCATAACACTTATTATGAGCACATGTGTTAACTCATTTAGTCCTCGGAGGAAACTATGAAATGGATGTTATGATGGTTCTCATTTTACACATGAGGAAACTGGGAATCAGAGATTGTAAGCCCCTTGACTAAAGCCATGACTGCATACTGCAAAGAATCTTCTTCTCTTGTCTTCTCCAGTGCAGAGGCTTCTCTATCTACCCTGTCAGTTAGGCCAAATCACTCTTTTCCTATTATCCCATATGTAGTTCACCAGCAAATCTTCTCAGCTATATTTCCAAAATGTACCTAATCGCTTCTGTCCATCCTTACCACCACTGCCCTCTTACTACCATCATTTCTTGCCTACTTTAGTGTGGTGACCGCCTAACAGGGTTCTCATTTTCCATTATTTCCTACAGCCCATTTTTGATATGACTGCCAATGCAATCAGGCATTAGCACTTAAGACCTTCCAGTGGTTGCCCCCTGAAATTAGAATAAAATCCAAATTCCTCTTCATGGTCTATCAGAACCAGGATATTCTGGACCCTGTTTGCCTTTCTGAAGTAACTTAACCTCAGGCTTCCTCATACCCAGTGTGCTGTAGTCACACTGGTTTTCCTTCTCTCCCTTGACCACTTTCAAGCTTGTTTTTTCTTAGGGCTTTCCCTTTGCATAAAATCTCTCACCCTAGATTTTTGCACTGCATGCTTTTCCCATCTTGGAGGTGTCAGCTCAAATTCTGCATCACAGTGGTTTTTTCCTAACCACTTTCTCCAAATCAACACTCTCCTTTTGTCTCTCTCCCAGTACATATCACCAATCTTTATCTCACTAGTTTGTTTAGCTTCTTTGTTAATCACATCTGAAATCATTTTATTTCTTGAATTTTAAATCCTTTGTCCATTTCTCCTCATAATAAGGGTAAAGGTCACATGGCCAGGGACTTGTCTTCATTGTCCATCATTCTACAATCAGTCCCTGGAGTGTGCTTGGCACACAGCAGATACTCAATTCATTTTCAAATAAAGGAAAAAATGAATGACCATAAGTGATACCCCCTCTATATTATTATGTAACTGAGTTTTTTTAAGACAATTATTTTGCTCATTTTCTAATCTCTTCAAAAATTCTTTTCATTTCTTCTGCCCCTATTCATGGTAAAAATCATAATTAACAAAAACCTAACTTTATTAAGGGCCTACGGATCCTTGACCATTTACATACAATGTAATTCTCCAGATTTAAAATAAAAAAAGAGAAGCAGGTGTAACTTAAGTGATTGAGCACTGTTTCCCATGTAAGAGGTCCCTAGTTGGATCCCTGGTACCTCCTAAACACAAACAAACAAAATAAAACAAGTGGAAAAAACAGCTCTCATTGAGGGGCAGATGTAGCTAGTGGTTGAAAGCCTGCTTCCCATGTACAAGGTCCTGGGTTTAATCCCTGATACTTCCTAAAAAAAATAAAAATAAGAATAAAAAAGGACAATAAGTCTACAAGAGGATTTAACCCTTCATTATCAATAAGATAAAATAAAAATAAGTGAAATATCATTTTTCCGCTCAGATTTTAAAACACTAAAGATTGTCCAAATCCCATATGTAGTGAGACTTGGGGCTGGTGATTTTTCTTCTCTTCTATTTGCTTTTCTGTATTTTTAAATAAAGAACATGTATTACTTTGTATAGAGAGAAATAAATGCAAAATAATTTTCATTTTGATCATAAAAGTATTACTCCTTAATAGTAGTTGTTCAAAGATAAATATTCAATGCTTGAATCTCAGCTTAACCCTTCCTTGAGTAAATTTTATTTACTTTCTTCAAAAATACTCCTCTACACAGAAATTTTTCCATTCCGGTTACCTCTATCCTGACTATAATGCTCTCTAACTCCTGTGATTTCTTTGATTTCTCACTAACATTAAATCAGACATTATATATACTGGACATGTCTCACTCTTCTTTTTCCAATCATTTTTTCTTCAGCCCCCTAATAGAATAAGTTTGCTATGTCCTGGTTACTAAATCTCCTGCTCACATCCTCTTTTCTTCTGCAGTCTCTTTCTTTAGGTTCCTGAATGGTTATACAAACAATGTGCACTTTACTTGATTTGCAAACATTTTCTAGCATACTTTCTTTCTCCTTCCTCCCTTCCTTCCTTCCTTCCTTCCTTCCTTCCTTCCTTCCTTCCTTCCT
>JAKSZT010053767.1:14482611-14494094 GCA_026826555.1 Tolypeutes matacus
CCTTCCTTCCTTCCTTCCTTCCTTCCTTCCTTCCTTCCTTCCTTCCTCCCTCCCTCCCTCCCTCCCTCCCTCCCTCCTTCCCTCCCTCCTTCCTTCCTTTTTTCCTCCCTTCCTTCCTTTCATTCAAGAAACTTTAGATTACATAAATGTTACATAAAAAATATAGGAGATTCTCATATGCCCCACTCCTCCCCCTCCCACACTTTGCCACATTAACAACATCCTTCATTAGTGTGGTACATTTGCTACAATTGATGAACACATATTGGTGCATTTCCACTAATCATGGATTACAGATTATATTATAGATGACACTCTGTCCCACACAATTTTGTAAGTTATGACAAAATATATATTGGCCTGTATCTGTCATTGCAACGTGTTGCATTATTAGGCAACACTCTAATCTTGATTTACTGGAATTATTTCTTCAAATCCTCTGCTTCTTGTCCTTAAGATAGAAAACTTATTATTGCTGCCACCTTCGCAGGAAGTTCAACATGTGTAGACATCTGCCAACATACTGTCACATATACTTACTATATGGTTCACAAAAAAGTGAACGTAATATGTCAAAATGACTCACAAAACAAATAACTTCTAAAGTTACTTTCTGCACTTATTTACTTATACATGTAAACCCAAATTATTTACCCAGAAAAGATTTGATCATGTTTACTCCAGGAAAACAAAAATGAACCATATCCTTATATCTTTCAAAGTTAACTGAATCTAGTTCATTTTGGCCAGTGTTTTCCCAAACACAACACATCCATTTACATTAAAACCATGTGCAAGAGTGTCTTAGGTTCCCATCTGCTAAGATGAATATCATAAATGGGTTGGTTTAATACCAGGAATTTATTGGCTCACTGTTTCCAAGGCTAGAAGACTTGCTTCCTCGTAGGGTGGGTAGTATTCTGGCTTGCTGGCAAATCTTGGGAATCTTTTTGGCTTTTCTGTCTCATGTAAGTATCCTCTCCTTTATCTCCCTGGTTCCACTGAATTCTGGCTTCTTCCCTCCTTGTTGGGCTACACCTTAACTTCTTAAAATAACATCTTCAAAAGGTCCTGCTTCCAATGAGTTCACACCCGTAGGAATGGGATTAAAATTAGGAACAAAGACTTTTTTTTCTGGAGTACATAGTTAAACCACCACAATGAGTATATTAAGCATGCAGATTTCTGTGTTCCTCTCAGAGCTAACAAGTTAGAAGTTATGAGTCTGAGATGGTGATTTGAATTTTCAGCAAACCATTTAGGTCAGGGCTTCTTAACCAGGGGTCCATGAGCTTGAATTGAAAACTCAATAAAACATTATTCTTGTGGGGACGGATTGGTGCAGGTGTGATATTTTTACTAAATAATTCACAATATAGTGTGGACTTAGTATGATTTTTATTTTGATGTAGCATGCTCTGAGTGCAGTGGATAACTGCCTGCAAAAAGGTTGGTAAGGATAGTAGAGATGGTTTTATGATGCCATGGGAAAAATCAAATTTCTAAATGTTTGCTGAAAATGACCATTTGAAAAGATGTTGAACTGTATTTGGTTATCAAATATTGAAATTATGGGAAAGTTGTAAAGCATAATTTTGAATAATCCTAAAATTTAATTTAAAGACATGCCAATGTTGAGTGTCATAATCTATCAGTACATCCTGAAAAGGGGTCCATGGTTTTTACCTGACTGGCAAAGGGGTTCTGTGGAACAAAAAAGAACACAGCTTTAGGTGGTCCTCTTTTCTGCCTTTTCCATGGTTTGGAAACGATTTAAAAATATTTCCAGTCAAAAAGTGATTAAATAAATTAAAATATTCTTGAGTGGATATCACTAAATCAGAAAATACTGGCAAGTTGTTAGATTGTTTCTTTAATTTAAAAAGTATTCCTATAGGTCTCTGCTTTTCTGCAAAGTTTTCATTGTTTTATACTGACTTCACATTTGTATTTTAAGCTTCTTGTTAGTTATAAACCTATTAATAAAAACACGTGAGTCACCTAAAAGGTTAATTTACAGTTCAGTGATGACTTTGCTCACCTGAGGCACTTAATATGGAAAAATAGTTTGGGATCTGTTCATTGCTGGATGTGCAACAGTGATGTGCAGTGAATTACCCTCCCAGGCTCTCCTTGCTCTTGAGGAAGTTGTATTGACATCATGTCAATTTTTAAATTCAGAAAATTAAACATGGAGTCTCCCAGGCATCTGCTGAGACACTAAACTACCCTGAACAGTTAATCAACAGCTTCCTGTCACTGGCATCCATTAGAGATCCATTCCTTAAGTAAGAAGCAAAGGAGATGGCTTTGGGTCCATCTAGCAGAGGGGTAGCTATAATAAGGGAAAAAAAAACATTAAAATTTTGATTTTTCTTCTCCTTCAAAATGCCTATTATATTCAATACAGCAAATTAGCAATTAAGGCTAAAATCCTTTGAATAATAACCTAAAATATTTTCTCAAAGCCAATACATTATTTTTAAAATAAATTTTCATTATGATGTTTTCTTTTGAAAATTTTGCCAAATGATTTTAATTAAAATATTTTACAATAGTTCTAAAGGGCATTTTTCAGCTTATTTTATTTTATTTCAGTTTAGTTTGGTTTATTTATTTTTTTGAGGTACCAGGGCCCGGGGATTGAACCCAGGATCTCGTATGTGAGAAGCCAGCATTCAACCTGTGAGCTACATTGGCTCCCCTAAGTTGGTTTTTTTCGTTTGTTTTGCTTGTTGTTTGTTTTTTTTAGGAGGCTCCAGGAACTGAACCCAGGACCTCCCATGTAGGAAGCAGGCATTCAACTGCTTCAACCACATCTGCTTCAGCCATATCATATTTTAAATCTAAGCCAGGCAGGATATACATGCTAACTTCCCTGTGATAGAAACTGTGCACTAACTATAATTTTTAAAAGCTTGTCAAGGTCATTCTTTTTATTTCCTCTTGAGTAGCAAATTAGTTGTCTTGCTAATTGATTGCAAGCACATTTCCTCTCACATATCTGAGTTATATCTCTGTTATGGATTGCTCAAGTGTCACAAAGATTATGTACAAACCTAGGTGAAAAATAAGTGAAAGACTGTGTTTGACTGGGTCAAATTTCAATATTCTAATTAATGGGGGCTTAATTTTTATGCTCAATTTTATTCTTGGAAAACTGAATCTATATATTTCAGAGGAAAAAGAATAAGATGCAGTGGTTTCAAAAATAATAAAGGTGAGTTTAAGGGAAGAGGATAGAATAGGAAATCTGACAAATTCCCTGATACTCAGGATAATTTCATAGATATAAAAATGGGAGAAAGATGAGTGTTATTTTAATTATAGGAAAAAACTGTTCAATTTTGTCATTTTATTATAAAATGAATATTTTATTAAACAAATATCTATTTCTTTTTAAGATAAAATTATATTAAAATATAATATTAAAAATAGTTTTATTTTTCAAATGGTAAAAAATGAGGAATAAGATATGTCCAGTATGTTTAACATCCGTCTGAATGTGTGAGTAATAAAAAACCAAAGAAATCACAAGGATTTGCAGAGAACTACAGTTAGGATATATATTCCACTGGGTGGTGGAAATATTTCTGTAAAGGAAAAGTATTTTTGAAGAAATTAAATTCTACTTAAGGAAGCTTTAAACTGAGATTCAGACATTTAATATTTGTCTTTGAGCAGTTAAAGAATACTACTTTTATTTTTGAAATGAAGATAGCTTTGTCAATATTTCTCTATATAAAAATTGCATATTCTTTGTTAAAAGAAAATACAAAAAAGTAAATGGAAGAAAGGAAAAATTGTCCCTCTGTCTCACTACATATGGGATTTGAACAATATTAATGTTTGGAAATCTGAGAGGAAACAATGACATTCCCTTTCTATTTATCTTATAACTAATGAAGGGGAAATCTTCTCATATATCCACGTCCTTTTTTAAATTTTGGAAATAGCCCTCTATTAGTCAGCCGAAGAAGTGTTGATGCAAAGTACCAGAAATCTGTTGACTTTTATAAAGGGTATTTATTTGGGATAGAAGCTTACAGTTACAAGGCCATAAAGAGTAAGTTATTTCTCTCACCAAGGCCTGTTGCCATGTGTTGGAGCAAGATAGCTGCCAGTCTCTGCAAGAGTTCAGGCTTCCTCTTCCTCTTAAGGTTCCATGGTCCCATCTTCTTCTGATCTCAGCTGTAGGCTGGCATAAGGCTCATCTCTCTTCCCAGGGCTCATCTCTTTCCACGCTCAGCTGCTCTGCTTGCTCCACAAGGCCAACTATAAACTATCAGGCGAATGGCTCAACTTTCTCCCTGTGGCTCCAGCATAAAAACTAAGCACACTCCTCTGTTGTATAGTTTTCTGTGTGAGTGTCTGCCCACCAAGGGGGTGGGGACTCAATGTCCTACTGATGTGGCCGAATCAAAGCCCTAATATTAATTTAAACAAGTAAAAATGAAACCTCTGAATTTAATACAATCAAAGGGTATCACTCCCAGAGAAACAGACCAGTTTACAAACATAATCAATATTTCTTTTTTTGGAATTCATCAATAATATCAAACTGCCACAAGTCCCTTGTCTATTTTTCATTTTAACTAATAAGTGCTCATATTTGTTTAGAAATGTTCATCATAATCAACAAAATAAAGAGAATATATAAAATTTAATTTCCTCTTTTGTGTTTCCCTGGCCTACTGAAATTGCCGTATTGCCCAAAGAAATTTTAAGAAATTTTAAGAAATTTTAATTGCCTGTTGTTTTGGTTTCCCAGCTGCTATGACAAATAATGTACAATGGGTTGGCTTAAACAATGAGAATTAATTGGTTCATTGTTTTTTTCAGAGACTAGAAGGCCTGCTTCCTCTGAGGGTGTTCTGATTGGCTAGCAATCCTTGCGTTTCCTGATTTTCCCATCACCTGGTGATAACCTCTCCTTTCTCTTCCTGGTTCAGTTGACTTCTCCTTCCTGCCCCTCCCTGTGGTTTTTATCTGTGGCCTTCTTTAAAAACTTCTAGTAATAAGATTAAGTCTCATCCTGATCAGTTGGTCACATCTTAAATAAAAATATCATCTTTAAATGGTCCCATTTGCTATGGGTTCACACCATGCAATGGGATCAGGAATAGGAACATGTGTTTTGTTTTGTTTTTTTCTTTTTTTCCCCTGGGATACAAAATTCAATCTTCCATAAGTCCATTTAAACAATTATTTAGAACCTAGAATTTTAGGATACACAAATGAAGAGTATAGTAATGTCTAAAGTTAATGCACTAAATGCTGCAAGAAAGGTGATTGAAACCAAACATTCATAAATGATCACAAGAAATAGAGAGATATTAAAGTAGCTGAGCAGAGGCTCACTTTACAATAAAGAGGGTACTCTGTGCCAAATGTACTTAGGTTTACATAGCAATGAATAGTCAAGAGAAATAGTTTTGCCATACTTTTTATTTATTTTCATTTTTTCTACCTTGTAATATTGCTTGTTAAAATAAAGGTTCAAAATTGCCCAAATCAGGAGACAATCCTCAATATTTTTATTTTTTGCTAATGTATGCCAGCAAAGGGTGCATATTTACAGGAAATCATAAGGATACCATTATCTAGTGCTATTTAAAAAATCCTGACTTTAAAAATTTTAAATACATGATGAATTTTAATAATTAGCACATTTGTTTCAGAAGTGAGCTTCTGACACTCCTCGAAACTGCTGGCTTAGTTGAGAAGTAATCTGGAGGAAATTAAATTTTGGAGCAGGTAGAAAAACTAAAAAAAAAAAAAAAAAAAAAAAAAAAAAAAAAAAAAAAAAAAAAAAACAGGAAGTGCTAATCTTTGCATAATCAAAGGATGCAGGAAGTTTGAATTCCAAAGCCATTAAAAAGTCTCTCTGTATATACATATAACAGGAGCATATTCATCTGTGGCTAAGGTTATTTACTTCTTTTAGTTCTCTCTGAATGGCATGATCATTTAAACTTAATATGTAAACTCTGAATGGCATGATCATTTAAACTTAATATGTAAATCCAGCAATAAGTTTTTGTTATTATTTCATATAGAATATTAATTAATAGAAAAAGCTAAATTTTAAGAGTTATGGATAAATCTTGTTCTTTAAACCTAAAAAACACCTTTCACTTGAAGACTCAAACTCTCATTCTTTCAACTATCCCCTCTATTAAAATAACATTAAATTCTATATCTCTTAATTTAATAGATATAATAGTGGAAAATCATTATGATTTCTAATGAACTTCTTCATGATGATCCATCCTCTTCCTCTACTCTTAATCTTTTTATCAGGCAGTGAGGATAGCTGGGTGGTACCATCAACCCCTTTTCACCTATGTTAGAAATCTGGAAGTCATGCTTGATTAAACTCCCTCTTTCAACATTGTTAAAGCCACCTTTAAAAGGCCATAGAGAACACCCGCCCAAAATTTAGTTCTGATGTTGAGATTGATGATGCCATACACACACCATGAAGATATGGACAGTTTTTTATAACTTTAATAAGTGAGGTCTATGAGAAGAGCAGGTCAGGCTTTCCAAGCAAGTTCGAAATGGCTTGAGAGAGCAAGGAAAGTAGACTGGCTGTATTCTGCTGTGGTTAGGAGTGGGGCCAGGGTGATGGTTCCAGTGCTCAGGCAGGGGCTTGCCTGGCTTGAATCTCTCAAAGGCACCAAAGGAGGGGACACTCAGTCTTTCTTATCACTTTGCTTGGATGGGGATGCAAGAGGAAGAGGGAGGGTTAAAGCGTAAAAGCTGTCAGTAGTCAAACACCAAAATGGAGACAGAGCTTTTATTACAGACATCATCTACACAATCACCAACAAGTTCTTCCAATACTACCAGCAACATTTTTCTTAAGTTTTTATTCCCTTTCCACTCTTACTACCACTTTTGTTTTCAGAAGCTATCATCTTTTGTCTGAATCTCTGACAGCTTCCTAACTCATATTACTCTCATCTTGCTTTCAAATTCTGTCCTTCACAAACATAGCTCATAGAACACAGCAATAAATACATTGTTTCTCAAAACACTGCCTCCTTCAAAAACTTTAAGTTCTCAAATAAAAAGACAGCTCCATTATTGCATTTAACACATGCAATCTATCAATCTATTTATTTTTCATCTATTTTTCTATCATCTATCTATCTGTCTATCATCCATCCATCTCCTTCAATAGACATAATAAGCACTTTAAGAAAGGAGCTGTGACTTATTTATATTTGTGCCACTTTAACTACCCTGGGCCTGGCATGCAGAACGGCCATGACAGGTGTTGCACAATTGCCTTAAGATGTGCTCAGGACACTTGAGGCTCCCTGTCCATGGAATCAGTTTTCTGAGATATAAGCATATATGCAATTTAGAAATAAATTCAAACCTCAAATAATTCAAAGCTTATCTTTTCAGTCTTTTTACAGTTTAGAAAATATATGTCCATTTAATATCTTGCAGGTGATAAAAAGTTTTTTACATTTGATAAAGTCTTCTTGAATGGAATTAGTAGACTTTTTTGTATTTCATATTCTTAGGAAATGACTCCATATCAAAGTATTCAAAAAGAATTAGCTACTTTGAATAAAATTGGAATAATAGTAGGCTTTGCATAAAAACTCAAAATCTCACCTACCATATTCTAAAATTACTAAAAAAAATTTGTGGATACAAATTTGAAAAGTTTCTTCATAATATTTTGATAAGGAAATATTAGACAGAAAATATGTAAATTCTGAATTTTTCAAGAATGTGATTTTAATCTTTAGTTACATCTACAACATTTAACCTCAAAAACACTAGATGAAAACTTAAATATAACTTCCTTATCAATTACTTTATATTGTGTTAAGAAGAAAAGAACAAAATATTTCTAAAGAATATGTTGTTTTTGTTTTTTGTTTTCAGTCTTCACCTTTATTGGTCTTTCTGGCCTTTTTACACTATTTAATCAAGGAAATTAACATCATTAATATTTTAAAGAAATTTAATATCAGAATAAATTCTTTGTAGCTTTAATAAGATATACTTTTGCTGTATGATTTTGTCCTAGATATATTCTTAAAAGAATGGCGCTTTACAGAATCTTTAAAGATTAGGTATCAAAACTCTCTGCTTTCATTTTATAAGAAATCAGCATTAGTATTAGAGAATCTATTATTGAATTGCAACTAATTATAGGTCACTTTTAATTTCTATTTCATTAATAAAGTACCAGTTGCTATGCAACACAAAGCATTAGAAAATTAAGCATCTTCAGATAATTGTTTTCTTTATGTACATACAGCAGTTTTTCACAATGAGAATATAATAAATTTAAAAATGAAATGGAGATATTTATATGTGTAACTGTAGATTGTTTAATAAATTTAAAAAGTTAATTTAATTCATGTTTATATGTGTTATAATTTGTTTTGGTGTGCATTTCTCTCATACTTAAACTAATTTTCAGAGACCTAAAATAATATAACAGAAACTATGTATTTGGCTTTACAAACTATCTGCATTTGTTCCTGTTTTGGTTTCCTAAGACTGTCAGTGCAAAAAAAATACCAGAAATGGGTTGGCTTTTTAAAAGGGAATTTATTAGGGAAAAGCTTACACAGGTGCTGTGAAAATGTCCAAATCAAGGCACGATCAGAGATGATTTCTCAACAAGGGTTGGCTGCTGACAGATCCTAGAATCCTGCCACATGGGAAGGCCAGATGGTGGCTGATCTCCCCCGCGGTCTCTGCCATCCCCTTCAGCATTTCATCTCCTTGAGCTCAGCTATGGGCGATCAGGCATGTTGATCCGGCTTGTCTTTTCCCGGGCCTGTCTCTTTCAACTTCTCCACTGATTCTAGCCTCTAGCCCGTCTCAGCTGTAGCTGATCCTGCAGTCCTCTTTCACTTGGCAGGGTCAAAATGGCAGGTGTCTTTCTTTCTGCGTTTCTGCTTTCAATCCTCAGTTTATAAAAAACTCCAGCAAGTGGGCTGAGAACCAACTTGGGTCATGCCTCACTGACTTAGTCCAATCAAAGGTCCTAAGCAATCTAATCAAGTGATCTAACCAAAGGTCCCATAATTAAATTAATCAAAGGTCCCATCTGCACTGCATTTATAGGTATGAGTTAGCTTCAGAACAACATAATTTTCTGGGATCCACAAAAGATAAACCAGGACAGTTACCATTAAAAGTATTTATTTTCATTAAAATATATTCATCTTGATTGCATATTTAACTAGGATAGACTCTTAGATTAGTTAAATATATATGTATATATATATTTATTTAATTAGAGAATTTGTAGGTGTACAGAACTACCACCTTGCATTAGTGTGGTACCATTGTTACCATTCATGAAAGAACATTTTTTCTCATCGTGCTATTAACTGTGATCCAAAATTTACAATATGGTTTACTCTTTGTGTTGTAATTTTTATTCTAGTAATGTGTATATAATCTAAAATTACCTGTTTATCCACGTTCACATTTATAATGTGCTGTCAGTTACACTCACAATGTTGTGCTACTACCACCACCATTCATATTAATATATTTTAATGGTAGATTGTTTTAAAAATGGTGTCCACTTTGTAATTATGGATCCACATAGAGAAAAACTTTAAGATTGTGACAGACTCAATCCTTTCATACTGTTTTCCTTTTTTTTTTTTTTTTTTTTTTTTTTTTTGTATTCAAGAAAGAAGTAAATGACATACTTGCTTGACCTAAGGTAAAGAGATGAAAGAAAATGTGAAGTTTTGAGATAATGGGCAACTACTTTAATATTGATGTTCATCATTGCTCCCACCCTCCCTCAAAGATCACAGATACCCACAACAATGGACCTGTTCAAAGACAGTGTCAGCTTCATTGAATTCCATCACAAAGCCCTATGTGTGTGATAGTATCAAAGCAATGAAGCTTTAGAAATGGGGGTGGTTTCTGGGATTTTTACTATACCAAATAATATAGTTTGATTAATTGACAATTGGTTTATGGTTAATCTGGAAACAACAACCAAAAATCAGTTTCAAGCAAGGGATTATTATCAAGCTTAGACTATTTGTTCACACTAAGCAACAGAGAATGAGAATAAATATAATAATCTATTACAGCAAGTTTTCTGCAAGTTGAAAAGGAGAAAGATTTCCACTGAAAATCCCTTGGCCTTCTTCAATGATGGTATCCAGTGACTCCCACTGGTGTTCTATACATATTTATCTAAAAGGCCCGTGGTCCAAGAATCCAAATTAAGTGCTTTAAAATAATTTTGTAAATACTAAGAATACATTTTCCATTATGTTTGCCTGTAATTGTTAGGAGAGCTCCCTTTCCAGGAGCAATTTAATTGCTTCTGGGATCTCCTTTATTTCAGAATCATGGTGATATCTTGGAAAAAAGATGAATGCTGGCTGTCCACAAATGCCAAAAGAACTGGGGTCAGCCCACAAGGAATCAAAAGTGTCACTCCACCAGCCATAGTCAGAGGTCACCACAGTCCACTTCTGAAGCCATCTCAGAGGGTCCACTTTCCTGCTTGTAACCATTGTACAAGTAGAAGGTCGAAATGGTAATATTCAGCATACCAAAAGTGCTGAGCAAAATGATAATGTTCAGCATACCAAAAGTGCTGTGCAGGATAATGGTTTTTTGAACGTTCTGTAATGCTTCATGATAAAACTCATGTTGTCATATACTTTCCTCAAACTGTTTCCTATGCAGCGGCATTAAGAAAAAGAAGAAAAGAAAGGAAATGTGGCATTTCATCAACCTTTCCTGTTTCAGTCTGTAGCCTTCATCTCTGTTTCAGCATATTCACCTTCCTTGATCAGCCAGAACTCACAGAAAATATATTCTAAATGGCAGAAAGTATTTATAAAGGATTCAGTCCGAAGCACTTAAAAGAGCAATTGTTTGTTCATTTAACTTGCAGAAGTGGCAGGCTGTTAGAAAGATGAGTTGGTGTGTAACAAGAAAATATTCCTTTCGCTCTCCCAGAACTGGATGAGTGCATGAAGAAGCAGATGAGGAAAGGTGGGAAAATTGACTGAGAACACTAAATTCTCAGTTGAACAAACTGAGGCCATATATTAATGGAGGTCAGTCTTCTACTATATAAAAGTCCAGTGGAGAAGGAATTTCTTTTACCTCACTGAGTTGGGCACCAGCTCTGTAATATTACAGATGTAATTGGCACTTGCACAATATATCACCATTCCGTTCACAAAGATAGGTATCATGCAAATCTTATCCAAGCCATGTTTATTTAATTGCACGTACTGAGCATTCAGAAAAAGTTTGTAAATATGTCATTATCTGTCTCACTTAAAACAATAGAGTTTGGGAAGCGGCTGTGGCTCAATCAGTAGGGCTCCCGTTTGCCATGTGGGAGGCCCTGGGTTCGGTTTCCGGGGCCTCCTAGTGAAGGCAAGCCCACCTGCACGGCGTGGTTAGCTGACCCACTGAGCACAAGCAGCAAGGGGGGGGGGGGG
>JAKSZT010053767.1:14494194-14556604 GCA_026826555.1 Tolypeutes matacus
AATGAATAAATAAATAAAATTAAAAACAAAAAACAAACAAACAAAAAAAAAGAGTTTTTCCAGAAAGTTTCATGTACAATGAATATTGTAAGTACATTTACATTTGGAATTCAGTAGAGCAATTTGTGGTCAGCTTTTTAATGCAAATAGGGTCCCCCAATGTAAATAATAGTTTGGGAAATGTGTATTTATATCATTAGGTTTTTCCTACATCAAGATATTCTTGTAGCTGCTAAGTAATTAAATACTTCCTGAGACAACATGAATTCTGGTTATGGACCATGAGAACAATGAATGTGTATATAAATAAAATATTTCCAGTGCTATAATTTAAAATCCATTTTAAGTTTTATTAATTGTTGTGGTTTGAAGCTATATGTATCCCAGAAAATGATGTTCTTAAATTTAATACATTCCTGTGAGTATGAACCCATTATAAGTAGGACCTTTTGATGAAGTTACATCAGTTTAAGGTGTGGTTCACTGTTGGGGACGATAATGGCAGCATGTTCACCTTCAGCGATACCGGTAACATATAACATGGCCGCCGGGGCTGAAACAACAACACCCTAGCAACAGCAACCACCAATCCTAGATCGCCACCCGTCCTTAGTAGCCATGCCCCCACCAATCCTAAACTGCCACCCGTCCTTAGTAGCCACTCCCTCTTCCTTTAGAGTATATATACCCTGCCTTTTCAATAAACTTTTGCAGCTTGATCAGAATCCTGTCTTGCTGTCATTCTTCGTGTCTCTTGTCCCATACCATTCTTCTCTCATAGGAGCTGGAGCCCCAGTTGACTGTCCCACGGGCCGGGACAGTTCACCTCAGTCAGAATGGTTCTTAATCCTGTTATTGGAGTCCTTTGTAAGGGAATGAAATTCAGACAGACAGAAAGCCACAGAGGGAGCTCCCAGACACTGAATATCAACGGTACCCAGAGAGAAGAGAGAGGCCAAGAGATGCCACAATGTGCCTTGCCATGGACAAGCTAAGGACCAAGGATCACTAGCAGCCAGCCTAGGACTCTAGTCTTTGGGGGGAAAGCATCACCTTGATGATACCTTAATTAGGACTTTCTTTTAGTCTCAAAAATGTGAGCTAATAAATTGTCATCATTTAAGCTGATCCATTGCATGGTATTTGCTTGAACAGCTAACAAGACTAAAATAGTGACTTTTGACAATTAAGGGGAATTTCTAAAAAGTGAGAAATGTGGGCACTTCTTAAAGCAGCAATATAATTATAATCTTGCACTTTCCATATTAACAACTCCTTAAGCCATAAGTATTTCTTTTGATCATCTACTATGGTGGCCATGAGAATACAACTATCAGATCTCCAACCTCAGGGAGTATAATTGACTGATAGTTCCAATGCTGAGCTCTGAAAATAAATGTTTGTGTGGAAGCCACACTAATCACAGGCTGTTCCTAGCCAATAGCTAAGCATGGCAGGGATACTAAAGTTCCAGGGAGACTCAGATTCTTCTGATGGTGACTCTGGCTTGAGAATTCCCAAAGCCTCCTGGAAAGACTTGATGAAGTTTTTTCAGTTATGCGCTGAAGGCACATTTACTAAACCATCTTTTCTTCCTTCACTTTCTCCTTCACTCAGGGCTAGACCTGCATCTAGGTGTGATAACTCTCCCATCCTCTCTCAGCAACCTCCCTATTTGCTATCACTGATATTTCCCCAATAACTTCCCTGCACATTTAGTCCCATCTTGGTTTTTGCTTCTCTAAGGACCCAGACTAAGATATATCTACTATATGCTGGGCGGTTTGCTAAGTATTATGAGAAATAAGAATTTGAGACAGTGACAAATTACCTCTGCTTATTAATTGTGACACTTATGTCTCAGTACCCTGTCATGTAAATTATTGGAATTTGATCAAATGATTGCTAAGAAACTTCTGACTCTAAAATTCTGTGATGTTCTCCTATAAGATTATTAGTGAAGAATGCTATAGTGAATTAAAGATGGCCACAAATTAGTCATTTTCTTAGTCAAGAGGTCATGCTTGCTTACTTTCTATTCCCTGGAATCAGGGCTAGCCCTATGACTTCTTTAACCAAGGTGTTAGCAGAAGAGACATTGTCAGTTCTGGGATGAACTTTAGGCAGCCTCCATGTACCTTTTAAGCAGTTCAGCCAGCCTGCTGGAAAGGTCACACAGAGATGTCATGTGGAGACGATAAGCACTGATGACAACATGGAGAGTGAGAACAGCCCATAATCCTAGTGACCCAGACCCAGCCACCAAGTGAAACCAGCATGAGAACGGCCCAGTTGAGTCCAGTTAATCCACAGAACCATGAAAAGATGCTAAAATGGTGTTTGTAATAATCTACTAAGTTTTGTGATACTTTGTAATGTGGCAAAAGATAAATGAAACTTATATTATGTCTCAGCATTACAATAAATACTTAAACTAAAAATTACATATTTCAGTTCACCACTGAGCAGATATTTAAAGTGTTTGTAACTATATATATGTGTAGACACATATTTCTATAGTTTTATACACAGATATAACATATGCATGTGAGTATAGAGTTATGTATGTATGTAGACACATACACACATACACAACTTAAAGGTTCTAAATTGTAAAGCAGAGACAATGTCTAGGATGTTCAATAGTGGGCTGGTAAAGAAAAATAACAATATAACTGAATTGGAATGAGAGATAAAGGAGACCATGGTAACTAGAAAAGTTAGTGCCACATTCCAAGTGAAGGCAAGGATTTGGGTAGGGCCTTGAAATATGAGGAAGACTTAGTTATGGAAACGGAGAATGTGGGGAAGTCACAAATCTGAGGAACACTGCAAAGAATGGACTAAGAGACTTGATAAACTTTGGCAAGCTTCTAAATTAAATCTAATAAAGATAACATTTTAGTCTTTTAAAAATTTTGTCTCATAGGGCTATGACTACCAGCTATGTGTAATTTAAGAAAATATAAATAACCTGAGTTAAGTGAGGATCTAATTGAAGCTAAATATCCTTCATATGAATGCTAATTAGTGTGGCAACCCAGGGCTCCCTCTAAGTCCTCAACATGGAGCTGCCTGCATGACCTAGACATGAGGTAAAGGTTAACAACCCTCCCTGGAGGGGAGAGAATACATAGATGGTATCATAAACTATAATCTTCCCAAAGCAGTAAACGTCTTTCCCATGGGCACAGTGAAAACATCACCATACCCCATGTGTACGCTTCACGTGACCCTAGCAGAAGCTCTGTTCTCATGCTCTATGGGATGTCCTTGTTCAGAAACCCCTCATTTTCTCATGTATTTGAGGAGCGCTATCTTCATTAATTCTTTGACAGGCCACCATCTCTCCTGTTCGTAAGTCCCAATAAAGCTTATGATTGACTAAACACCAGGTGTGTTCTTTGATCTTGCTTGTGCTCTTCAGGAGTTGGGTTGTAACAATATTATTGCAATTTTCTATTATAAACCTGTTATGAATAATATCATGGATCGTAAATGCATGACATAAAATCTTACATATTTCTATGCCTATATTACAATTTTAGCTTTTAAAAAATCTTTGTGAAGTATTTTTGACTTGGTAAAGATGAATTGCAACATTTTACATTTCAGATAGCAGCATTTCAGTTTGCTTTCTTAATTTAAGAAGTGATAGGCGTGTAACTCACATGACCATTATCCTTGATTATGCAGAAATATAAAGAGTATATGCTCTCGACATTTATGAATGGTATTAGGAAGCCACCAGGGTATTTTTTCATTTTAGAAGGAGTAAAAAGAATGAATCACATATTCCTTTTCATTAAACACATCACATTTCCTTCTAAAGGCAAATACACTGGCGTCCCGGAGCTGATTTGTTTCACCTCGAGAAACATGATTGTGTCCATCACTTCCTCACTTCTCCTTCAGTGAGTTCACACTGGCAGGTTGAAATGTCTATGGAGTATTTCCATCAATAAAATGAGTGACTGTTGCAAATTTAGAGGCTTTTATTTTATTCTTTTGGATTGTTCTTTGTTTCGTTTTCATCTAGAAAGAAGATTGTTAAACATGTGCCAGCATATCACCAAATGCATATCCTGAGGGCAGGATTTGATCCAAAGTATTTAAATAGATATATTAAGATTCACCTAAGAGCAAAGTTTTCTACCATTATTTTTCAACAATACTTTGTGATGGCAAACTTTATTATGATATGAATTCTCAACATCATACTATTCCTTGTGTGATGCAGTCCTGCAACAGCTACATCCCATGTCTTCTCAGTCTCTGTCAGCTCTGAAAACCTCAGGAAGGGCTGAACTGTTGGTGTCACTCCTTCTTCTGCAGGGGATTAAATACAGCAGCAGGCAGAGGTAAACATACCACTTCTCCTGAGCCTTCAATGGTGGGGCATCATTATGAGGGCAGATAAATGTGAAAAATTAAGCACCACCACACCATGCCCCTGTGATTCCTTTTCTGGTGTTCCAAACTTAATAAGATTCTGCAGTAAAGTACAGTTATTTCATATTTCCTTTGGAGTTCCTGCCACTATTTTCATTAAAAACTGGTTAATGTCTGCCTCCAAGAGAGCAGAAGTAATATCTATTTTGTCTAGTGCCACTAGCACCCTGGCAAAGAATAGGCACTTAATAACTTTTGTTGAATACATTGAATAAAAATGGTATGTTATGCTTTATAAATTATTTTGGCACATTTGTTTCCATGCTAATGTCAAAACCTATTTGTCTTTATAATGGTATACATATTCTTGATATCTACACATTTGCCAATTTTAACTGTTCCGTTCAGTAGAAATGTTACAATATTATGAACAAAATCCTCACTGATGCTTCCAAAATATTAATGACCAATCACTCTACCATTAGTTAATAGGAATATATTGAACACCTGATGAGCTTAGTACCATACTCAGTGCTAAGAGCATGGTAGACATAATGTTAGTCAGGGTTCTTTCCTCCAAAATCTATTTTAGAAATAAGAACAAGACATATAAAACAATAGTCAATATTATATGAAAGCATCTAATAAATGCTAACTTGGGCAGTACAGATTCTACATGGTATAGAACTTCAGGAGAGAGCAAGATCAATGAAATTAGGGAATTTGGGGAGGCTTTTAAAGGGGTGCTTTCACAGGAACATTGAATAATGGGGAGGGTTTGTATTAAAGAAATGAGAGAAATACCAAGAATAAAACAAATATAAAATGCACTAAAGATCCAGAAAACATTCCAGTATAAACGTACAAGTGGTAATCACTGGCAGCCAAACCTAGGTGCAGTGGTCTGAAGTCAGATGAGTCTTCAGAGGGAAGGAAGATACTGAATTAGTCTTAAATGACACCTCACTTTCTCTCTGTAGACAAGGTCACTATGCCAATGGTTATCATTATATCATCCATTGTCCAATGAATTCCAAATGCTTATTTCTAACACTGATCTCTTTCTTCTGAGCTCAATAACTTTAAATTGAACTATGTTTTTGATATCATGATAATAACAATTCCATGTCAGCTCTTCTTCAGCTCCACTGGAATTATGTGACAAGCAAACTCCACCTATCCAAAGCTGAATTGTTGATTGTGGTAGTTTGGAGCTATGTACCCCCCGTAAAACATTTTCTTTGACTTGGCTATTCATTACAGTGGCTATGAACTCATAAATGTGACTGTTTGATGGGGTTACTTCAGTTAAGGTGTGGCCCAGCTGCAACATGATGGGTCTTAATTCTATTAATGAAAACCTTATAGGGAAGGCCATAGAGAAAAAGAAGGCTAGAGGGATCAGCCAGAAGCTGAATGTCAATGGAGCCTGGAGGAGAAGAGAGAAGCCAGGAGAGGCTACCATGTGTATTGCCATATGTCAGAAAACTTAAGGACCAAGGATTTCTGGCAATCAGCCCCAGAATTCCACAGTCTTCTGAGAGAAAGTATTGTCTTGATGTGACCTTGACTTTGGACTTCTCCTAGTCTCAAAAGGGTGAGCCAATAAAATCCTGTTAAGTCAACCTATTGCATGGTATTTGCTTTAGCAATGAGGAAATAGAAAAAGGGATCTTCCATCTAAAACCTGCTTCTCCTTCAAACTTCCCAAAACTATTTAATGAAATCTAGGAATCATCTTTCACACCTCCTTTTCCTTCAAACTACTTATTTAAATAAACCCCCATTTCTGTCATTTCCATTTGAAAACTTTTACTTGGATCTGTGTACATCTTTTATCCTGTGTCTTCTTTCACTCAAATCCAAGGTAACATAGCTCACTTTACTACTAAATAATTAAAATTAGTCACTCTGAGTCTCCTCCATAATTTTCTCATTATTAAATCAAAGAACAAATGTGATTGTTTCAGTCCACCCCTAAATCCATCAATGGGTACATATTAATTTGCTGATTGACACCTAACTTCCTTTACCATTCCTGTCAGGCCCTGTGTGGTCTGACTCCACTTACCTCTCAGGCTGATTATAGTGTGAGCTCCCCAATAAGTTCCAGGTAATTAGGTTCTCTTTGTTTTCCCAAATGAGCCAAAGTTTTTTCTGTCTCTTTTCTGTTTTCCTGGAAACTTTCTCCCATGCTTTGTCTGGCTTCATCCTTTCAGTCTCTGGAATAAAACTTAAATGTCTCTGCTTCAGAAAAGTCTTCCCAAACTCCCCAGATAGGTCCGTTTTCCTTGCCTCACTTCCTAACTCACACTCAACTTTCACTCTGTACCATGTACCTCAGTTATATTTAATTAACTAGTTGTTTGTTTATCTGTGTAATGTGGAAGTCATAGTCACCTCCATATCCTCTTAAACACTGAGTGACACAAAAACAGCCCAGTGAATGTGTGTGAATGGTGAACAAAGACCACCACAAAAATTCACAAATAGCAATTGCACTCAATAGTCTTGAAATCAATCCATCCTCAATGAGCAGATATCTTCATTAGTCACATTAGCTTCCAACTACAAGTGTGGTAACATCAACAGTACAAATGGCAGTCATTAACTTGAACACATCCATTTGTCCAGAAAATATATATGTGCCTTTCATTGAATCTTACTCAAGGACCTAATTTTCCTATTCTCATATTTCCTAATACACATACATACATGAATATAAATGCTGGGGTTTATATGTATATCCATATGTGTGCGTGTGTGTGTGTATATATATATATATATTTATATTTGTATATATAAAACCTCAAGACTTAACCAAAGAAATATTTTTGCTATTGATTAACAATGTATCTTTTAAAAAGCTACAGGTACCAATTATTTTCTGGAATCACAAAGCCATACTATATCCACAGTGAAGGGCAAAATTTATATTAATCTAAAATACACCTTACAGTGTTGCAAGGTGTTGCAAAATCCTCAAGGGAAAATACTCATTTTTCAATGCAATCTATCTATTTTGTCCCTCCAAAACCTGAATTTATCCCATGATAAAAAGTTTATACATAAAACATACTCATTCTGGAGTTGGTAGCACTCTCACACATACACACACACACACAAAAAAAAAAAAATGTGAGAAAAAGAATACTATTTTGAATATATATTTTAGTAACTAAAGAACACCAGGCTATTTCAAATAATTAAAACCCATTAAAATGTTCATGACAATATCTCTCATTCACAAAGTTAATTATAAGATTTGAAAATGTAGATTTGGAGGCTTGAAATACATCTTTTAAAATTACAAAAGATAATTAAGTAATATTAGAAGCCAAAAGAAAATACATTTTTCTCAGAGAAGAAATGTGTGAATTCATGATATGCTAATTAACTCTATTCTGATAGGCCAGGAGGAAGCTTGTTTGCATGGGGTACAACCAAGAAAACCCTCACCTCAAACTGGGCATCTCTATGCAAAAGAATGAAGAGGGACCCGTATCTCACACCAAATACAAAAATTAACTCAAAATGAATGAAAGATCTAAATATAAGACTCAGGACTATAGAAGAAAAAGTAGGGCAGCATATTCAGGATCATGTGTTAGGCAACGGTTTCTGAGACTTTATACCCAAACCACACTCAACAAAAGAAAAAAAAAAGGTAAGTGGAACCTCATCAAAACTAAAAGTTTTGTGCATCAAACGGTTTTGTCATGAAAGTGAAAAGACACCCAACTCAATGAAAAGTATATGTGGAAATATACATATATCCGATAAGGGTTTAACATCCAGAATATGTATGGAAATCCTACAATGCAACAATAAAAAGACAACTGATTTAAAAAAAATGGGTGAAAGACTTGAATAGACATTTCTCCAAAGGGCATATACAAACGGTCAAAAGCACATGAAAAGACGCTCAATATTACTAGCTATTAAGGAAATATAAATCAAAACCACAATAAGATAGCATTTCACACATACTAAAAGGGCCATTATTTTTTAAAAAAACAAGAGAAAATTATAAATTTTGGAGAGGATATGGAGAAATAGGAACACTCATGCAGTGTTGGTGAGAATATAAATTGTGCAGCCACTGTGGAAGACTTTTTCGCAATTCCTCAAAAAGTGGTTGAGCGTTCACTTTGCACCTACGAGGTCCCAGGTTCAAGCCCAGGCACCTCCTAAAAGAAGAGAAAAAAAAAAAAAAAAAAAAAAAAGCTAAGTATTGAATTACTATATAACATGGCAATCCCACTACTAGGTATATTTCCAAAAGAATTGAAAACAGGTATTTGAACAGATATTTACACACTGTTGTTCACAGCAGCATTATTCACAATTGCCAAAAGATGAAAGCAATCCAAGTATCCATCAACTGATGAATGGGTAAACAAAATGTGGTATATACATACAATGAATAATATTCAGCTATAAAATTAATGGAATTCTGATACATGCAACCACATGTATGAACCTTGAAGACATTAGGTTGAGTGAAATAAGCAAGAAAGCAAAGGACAAATATTGTATGATCTCACTGATATGAAACAATTAGAATAAGCAAATTCATAGAATTAGATTCTAGAATCTAGATTGCCAGGGACTAGGCTGGGAGTAGGGATTGGGGAGTTAATGCTTAAATTGTACAGAGTTCCTGTTTGGGTTGATTGTAAAGTTTTGGTAATGGATGGTGGGTGAAGTTACCACAATATTTTGAGTGTAATTAACAGCACTGAATTATATATGTGAATGTGATTAATAGGGGAAATTTTAGGTTGCATAAATGTTACTAGAATAACTTTTTTTTAAAAAACCTAGGATTGTACAACACAGTTAGCTCTATTGTAAATTATATAGTTAACAGTAGAATTATAAAAATATTCTTTCATGATTTATAACAAATGTATCCCCCTAATGTAAGGTGTTAATAAAAGGGTGGTATATGGGAACTCTGTATTTTACATATTTTATACATGGTTTTTCTGTAAACCTACAACTTCTCTAATAAAAAAATAAGTTAGACATAGAATTACTGCATGTCCCAGCAATAACTGTCCTAGGAATATACCTCAGAGAAATTAAAATGAGGACTCAGATACTTGCATGCAGATGTTCACAACAATATCATTTACAAGGGAAAAGGTGTAAACAACCCAAATGTCCATTGACAGACAAAGGCACAAACAAAATGCCATATATCCATACAATGGAATATTATTGGGCCATAAGAAAGAATGAAGTTCTGAGACATGCTGCAACATGGATGGACCTTGAAAACATTATGCTCAGTGAAATAAACAAGACACTAGAGGACAAATATTAAGTGATGCCACTTATAAGAGATGTCTAGAAATAGAAAAGTTGCAGAGATAGAATGTAGACTAGAGGAGGAAAATATGTTTGGTAGATATAGAGTGTTTGTAAATAAAATTAAATTATTTTAGAGCTAAAGTAACCCTCACTTCCAGAACTGGGATATTTCACAATGAAGGGGAGAAAAGATGACCTCTAAGGCATTATATTGGTTTGATACATTAAATGCAATGTGAGTTTCTACTGCAAAGTCCTCTGCTGCTTTGTATTCAGAAATTAGAAAAAGATGAAAACCTTTCATATTTATGCTAACCAAGAGGTTGAGAAAACATTTTTAAAAAGAAAGAAAGAAAAGAAACCACCCCCATGACATTAGCTGCTTTGTTCTGCCTTCATGACTAACAGAAGACAATGTCTCCCTGACTCTATTAGATTCAGCTACAAGGCCCTATGACCAATAGTGTAGCCTTTTGGGTACTGGCAATTCAGTGTTAAGGACTGTCATAGACAGAATTAGGGCATCCAAAGATGTCCACACCTGTATCTCAGAACCTGTGAATATATTATCTTCTATGATAAAAGGCACTTTGCAGACTTAATTAAGGATCTCAAAATAGGGAGATTCTCCTGGATGATCTCGTTGGACCCAGTGTAATCACAATGGTACCTCATAAGTGAAAGAGAGAGGCCAGCCAGTGTGATGCAACATGAGAAGGACTCAACTGGCCATTGCTGGCTTGAAAGATGGAAGGGGTGATGAGCCGAAGAATGCAGCAGACTGAAGAAGTTGGAAAAGGCAAGAAAGCAGATTCTCCCCAAAAGCCTCCAGAAGGAACAAGCTTTGCATCACCTTGATTTTAGTCGAGTGAGAAACTTTTTGTACTTCTGATTACTAGACTTGCAAGATAATACATTTGGGTTATTAAAATCCATGAAATCTGTGGTAATTTGTGGAACTACAATGTTTTAATATAACTCTTCTCATTACCATCCTTCATCAAATTCTAAGAAACAAGATACAGTTTACTTGGTCTCTTTTAATTGCTTGAACTATAAGATGCAACTCTCAAGTTCAGTTTCTGGCTATGTTTTAGAGCAGGCTACATCAATCAGAGGAGAGGAAAGATTAAGCAAACAGATGCAGAGAGCAGACATGAAGTGAGACTCTTGGAGAAGTTTGGGGATGCTGTTTTCTTCATTCTCTGTTCTAGTGGAAAATTGGACTAACATGGATTGTTGACATTATAAGAGACACTACAAGTGGAAATATTAATTGAGAATCTGCTGTATTTCATGAAAATGAATTTGCAAATATAGGGAGAGCCAATATATTAGAGTGACTAACAACCTGGACTGTGGAGTCAGGCTTCACATGAATCCCAGCTCAACCACTTGCAAGCTGCATGATTGCCAGTAGGTACCTTAACTGCCTGTGCCTCACTTAACTTATCTACAAAATGGGATAATTTAGAGTATCTAAAATATTTGTTGTGATGATTACATGAAATAATCATAAACACGAAGAGCTCAAACCAGTGCCTGGCACAAAGTAAGCACCCCTTGAATACTACTAACTTACTTAGACTTCCACAACTGTAAACCTAAACTACGGCACTTAACAAGCAACATTTAGTGTTACATTCTAATTTTTTTCATACACACTGTTAGAAACAAAATAAAAGGAGAGCAGAGATTCTCCAAGATCATAGTCTTTATTTTCCAGGTGAGGAAATAGATGCCTAGTGACAGTAAGAGAGATGCCAAAGGTCATTTCACAGGGCCAAGACTTTTTACAACATGCATAATCTTCAAGATAAGTCATAATAAAAAAGATTAAAAATAAAAATGTGAAATATGTACTCCATGGAGGTACTTAAAGGTAGACAAGAACTTGAATATATTTTAATTCTTTTTTAGCAATAGAGTAATTGGTAGGAACTTGTGAGAAATAACAAATAATATAGATTAGTTGTACTACAGCTGAATTCCCTCCCACCCTCAAGTCATATGTTATTAAAATTAAATTTTTTAAAGCGCTAAGATTTAAGAAGGGGATTAATTGTAAACTCTGACAGTGACCTGCAGCTTTTGATTTCTGATGCAATCCAAGAATATATGTAAATTTAAATATTTGAATATTCTGGGGTAAGAAAATTAATTTACATTATCATTCAGGTTGTTGATTTCTATGACTTGACAATAATTTCTAATCTGTACAGATATTCAGAGTCCATGAATTTATATTTTATTATAAAATATTACAGTCCATAACATAGTGAACCTGTAGTGGATGATGGATTGTGGTTAACACTACAAATATCAGAACATTCTTACATGAATTACAACAAACGTACACTACTAATACATGGTCTTAATAATAGGATGGTTTATGGGAAAAAAACATACCTAATGTAAGCAGTAGACCAGAGTTAGTAGTAAAATTTGGATGTTCTTTTATCAATTGTAACAAATGTTCCACAACAATTTAATGTTTTGGTCGTGGGGTGGTATATGGGAAACCTGGATGTTATGCATGATTGTTTTGTAAACTCACAACTTCTTTTAAAAGAAAAAATGAAATAACCCCTTAACTGACTTAGCATAAAAGAATAAGTTGTTTAGAGACTCAAGATATTACATGGATTGAAAATTATTTCAGGTACAAAGGTTCTATGCCAGGGGTTCTTAACAAGGGGTCCCTGAGCTTGCACTGAAATTGAATAAAACATTATTCTTGTGGGAACGTGTTGGTGTGGGTGTGATATATTTATTAAATAATATACCGTATAGTGTAGACTTAGTAAGGGGTCCATGGTATTAACCTGACCGGCAAAGGGGTCCATGAAAAAAAAGGGTTAAGAACCCCTGGCCTAAGAGTTCACTGGTAATTGGTGAAAATGTTTTTTTATCCTTAAATTCCAAGTCCATGTTTTTTCTTAAAGGGTATACAACTCACAAAGTATATAAATATAGTTTTGTTTTGTTCCTCAACATATGTCTTCAAGTTTCAAAATTGGCCCTCAGCACCAAAGAGCAGCTGAAACACAGCTAGACTGAAAGGCAATTATATAATCATATTGTTCCTGAATTTTAAAAAAATTCATAATTTGTTTATGGATTTTGAAGTATAATATGACACATTAAGTTAGAATTCTGGCAATAATAAACACCTTCAGTGGGCCATATGGTCCTGGAAAAAATATATGCTAACATAATGATCTCTTCTATTGTTTTTACAACAAACTTTGCAAAAACCTTCAGATTTACTGCTTTTCTCAGGAAAAATAACTAAAAGAGAAGTTCATACTGTAATTTCAACCAAACTAAACAGTAGGCAATGTCTTAAGAAAAATATGTGTTGCTCTAAATATTTTAGTACTTGGGATTTTTTCATTGCAATGACTAAAATGAAAAAAAAAAAAAAAAAAAGAACTGATGGGACCATTTAAAATCAACATTTTACTTGTGCAAGGAAACAAGCCTTCTGTTTCTACTATCAAGAACATTTAAGGGAAAAGTATTATAGGGGAGGCAGAGTCCTGAGTAACTGAAAGTGAGAGAGAGGAAGAGATAGAGACAGGGACAGAGACAGAGACAGAGGAAGAAACAACTGACCTAGAAGCCAGCTTCTGTTAAGGGAAGTCTCTTGATCGGTACAATACCATTTATGACGGAGTGTGTCTTTACTTTACTTTTAAATCCCTTCCAATGTTGATAATGTGCTATAAATGGCAGGAAAAGGGAAATGTTGTTCAGCTAAATATGAGAGCCTTGCGAGAGTCTCCTCCCTAGAAGTCTGCTCTCCTGTGGTGAATATCATGGTTTAATAGTTGATAAGATGATATTTTCCAAGGGCAAAGAAAAAGTGTCTAAGGATTTGTGTTCACTCTCATATGTGCCTCAATATCTCAGGGCTTGTATTTTAATCTAATGTTAAGAATGAAGCTGTCTTTATTGTTTAGGAATGAAAGTTTTCTTAAAACCTTTCCAAATTCCATATGTTGCCCTATCACAATATGTTTATAAAAATACGATATTAAAGGAATTTGAGCTTCAAATGGTTTCCATATATTAGAAAAACTTATTAAAACATGATTTTAGTAAAGCCCTTCAATTGTGTGACTTGGTCCCCCCCTAATAGGAAATGCATATTATTTCCAATTGAAAGTTCCTTTATGGAGTATTTATGATGACCACTTTCACTTTGTATTTAATATTATTAATGCAATTATATAAATTATTTATATTTATTATGTTAATAAATAAAATAATGGTGGTAAAACTGATAAATTTCATTCTATCAAATAGGAACATATATACTTAAATTCCTGATATTGATAACAAAAATCTAATCCATCAAATTAACAGAGGTTGTGCCAGCAATTACATATTGGCAGGAATCTTAGATATTTTAAGTGGGAAGTTCTCTTGTTTAAAATTATATAAGAACAATAAGAAGCAGGTTTTAAATATATATAATTTAACTAAAATGTTTTATTGCATCTAAGAGAACAGAATTAGATACTATATAAATCCTTAATTTGATAAATAGAGTAATTTTAGGAGAAAACATAAAGTAGCTTTTAGTCGTTTAAAAATTCGTACATTATTAGTGTACACTGCATATAAAAAGTCACACCAGGAATTATAGTCAAAAGAACTTGAGAAAGTTTTTGAAAAGGTAGACACGAACCAGGGATTGCTTTTGTCCGCTCCTGTCAGATTGGGATACAGGTTTCACAAGCGGTGGCAGGTACCAGTCCCTCCCAGCAGCTTCCTGCTATTAGACACCTTGTTACTATTAGCCATCAAAATACTGAGGGCCTCTAGACTAAGGCAAGTGCAACAGGCATAAAACCATCACCAAGGGACCCGTTTCGGTATTAATATAAGAACACACTTGATAACAATGGCGGAAAATAAAAGGACTCTTAGATGCAACAGCGAATTTACAGTGAACCCTTAAGAATATTATAAATGTCAATTTTCTGACTAAACTGTTAGGTTAATAAATAGGTATACGCAAATATCCACAGCATTAAAAAAACTTTCAAGATTATAAGTACAAACCTAGAGTTGCTCAGAAGACTTTCTTTCATTGTCTAAATAATCTTATTTAAAATTGGAGAAGAAAGACTGGTTAAATTTTATTTGAGTGACGGTTTCAGAACCCCTTCATTTCAAGCCAGAGAAATTTGTCCCAAGCAGGGCGTGCCACCTCCGGAGTCCGCGGTTCAAGTCTCCGGGAACCGGTTTGTGGGCGAGGATGAAGGTCCCCGTCCTCCATCCGTGATTACCTGGGGTCGCAGCCTTCCGCGGGCATCCTCCTCCCCCGGGTCCTTAGCCTCCTCCGCTGCCCGAGGCGGCCCCACAGCCCGGAAGGCGCTCTGGAGGGCCATGTGCCCAGGGCCGGGAGGGCGACGCACAGCGCGCCCGGGGTCTCTGCGGAGGGAGCTGGTGGGTGACTCGCTTTGGTCCGAGAGCGCAGGCAGCGCGGGGCAGAAAGAGGCGTTGGTGACTCCTGCGCTGGTTCCCGCGATCCCAAGGTCCCCTCCCGGCCACGCCGCTGCAGCTCCCCCGCCGCCTCCCGAGTCCAGCGCCGCTGCCTGCGGGTTCCCAGCCCGGGCTGCCCAGCCTATCCCGCTGTCCCGGCCGGCCTTGGCCGGCTACTTTCGATGGTCGCGCCTGGCGGCGTTGGTGGGGACTCCCAGGGGAGCATCAGAGTCTTGCCTGGAGAAAAGATGGTCCATGTCCACGAGGCTACTCCACTTCCCCAGAGGACTTTCAGGGAATCCGCTGAGAAGTTGTACTTAAATCCTCAGAATCCAGCACAGCATTTTTGCCATAGCAGACACACCGTAATGAGCACACTTACTGTTCAGTGAAGTTTATTTCAGAGAGCTGAGAAACGTACTGATACAAGAAGGAAAGCTGGGTTTTTCCCTCTATTGGCCAATTTCTGAAGGCAGTTGTTTCAGGATCTTGCAGACAAGATTACTTTTGTTGGTTTTGCCTGCCAACATTACTATTTGATTAGGGGGGGTTCAGTCATTTTTTCATTTTTGTTTTGGTTCCAGTGGACCTGAGTTAAAGGTTTTATCAAATAGGAATCTACTAGTTATTAAATGCTTCCCCTTTGAGGAAACACAGACCTAGTTTTCCTTGTGGGGAACACAACATTCTCCAATCTCTTCATGTTTGCTCCAGTTTATGGGTAGTCCTGCCTTGACAACACAGGTTGTCCGTTCAATTATTATTTCTCTTTATGATAGCATTAGTTTCAGAGATAAAGTATTTGGCACAAGTCAAGCCAACCTGAGACAACCATCCTTATTAAGAATGGGCAAGAGTATATGTGCACATTTACAATCTATGTTAACTCTCAAACCTCTGTAAACTCATCCATCACCTGTAATAATGCAGTATGAAAAAATTTAAACCAGCTGAATGTCCAGCAGAATATCACAGAGAAAGTTCAAAATTGTGTCTCTCCTGATGTCCCAAGAAGAATCTCCCTGAACAAATGGACCTTCCTAACCTACCACTTATTTGCTGAGCTGCGTGTATAGCATTTTATTGTGTGTTCTGTTAGACAGTTGATGAACACAGACTATTTAACAGCTTAAGACTCTTATTAAAAAAAAAAAAAACAAAACAAAACAAAAAAGACTATTAATTACCATATTTGCACTTATTAAAATATGTAGAATAACTTCCAAAGTAAATTTTATAAATTTACTTAATACATGGCAAAAATATGTAAGAATAATACATAAAATAAATAAATGTAACATAAGTTTTGCGATTCTATGAAAAATCTGATACAAATTTTTATTCAAGAGGTATGGTTGATTCCATTGTCTGTGTTATGCATTGTTTTCAATTAAAGCAATCCTGTCCATATAATCGACCTATATTTCTTAAAGAAATACAGAACACCAATAAAAACACGTGAGGACTAGAATGTAAAATAAGAAAAAAAAAAAAAAAAAACAGTGGCATGTTATGGAGGTTGTATTTCTTTTACCATCACTGTGACAGTTTGAAGTTTTTGTGGCTCCCAGAAAAGACCATGTTCTTAAAGCTAATCCATTCTTTTGGGTGCAGGACCCTTTGATTGGATTAGATTCAGTTAGGGACCTTTGACTGGTTTACTTCAATGAAGGGTGACTCAGGGTGGGTCTTCCTCCTCTTGCTAGTGTCCTTTATAAATGGGAAAGAGAAAAGCCACAGACACACAGAAAAAAGCAGCAGAGACAGACAGTCTCTGATAGGCTAAGAGAGAGGTCCCAGAGGCCAGAGGCTGGACTCAGTGGAGCGCAGAGGCTCAGAAAGAGACTCCTGAGAGGCTCAAAGAGAGGAGGCTGGGAAGAGAGAGGAGAGATGAGCCATATGCCTGGCCACCCACAGCTGAGTTCAGGAGGAAAGTCAACTTGGAGGAGAAGGCAGAAACCCAGACAGCACATCCAGCATTGTGTCTTGCTATGTGGCAGGAGTCCAGGATCGCCAGCAGCCAACCTTTGGTGAGACAGCATCTCTGATGATGCCATGATTTGGACATTTTCACATCCTCGAAGTATAAGCTTTTAAATGAAGAAATTCCAATTATAAAACAGACTAATATGTCAGGACCTTGATATTAATGCCTGTACTTATCAGCCTCATTCTTGTGAAATTGAAACTTAGCCCAGTATTATATATTGCCTCCTTGTTATTCGAATGTGGCTCTCTCTAAGCCAAACTCTATATAAACTCACCACCTTCTCCCCATAGTAGGACATGACTCCCAAGAGTGAGCTTCCCTGGCACTGAAGGATTATTACCTAGCCACAACTACAGATGCATCTGGAAAAAGACCTTGACCGAAAGGGGTGATATTAAATACAAATGAGTTTTTATGGCTAGGAGATTTCAAAGTGAGTTGGAAGGTCATTCCAGAGGTTACGCTTATGCACAGGTCAGCAAGATTTCATTGACTGACTGCCGCAGTGAACAGTGCCTCAAGCAGGGGGCTCCTGAAGGCTGTAGAGACATATAGACACTAAAGGCAAGGCAGACAATCTCAGGAATTTGGCACCATGTTAGTGGGCCTTACCTTGGAATATATGATAACCTATCCCCCCAATGAATCAGAGTTGGACTCATTTATAATTTTCCTACACGTGGTTCTTATGCCCCTTTTATCTGAACCTATAATTAGCACTATACCTATTAAATATGTGTCCCAGAGGCTGATCATATCCTGACTGAAACCTGAATTTTAGCAGAGTTGCAGCCAACACCTACTCTTCAGTTCATTGGACTCACCCAGGACAACTAACAAAAGGATCATGATGCATAGTGCCCATCCTAAAAAACAGAGAGTATCTACAACTCTATAACTGCAAGCAAAATAGTGCCAACCATCAGCTTCATGGGATCTAAGCCCCTTCTCAATTGGAAGCAGATTTTTCATCGCCATCCCTAAATCCTCAAGATTAAAGAATGAACAAACATAAGGGGGCAGTGCAAGTATGGGCTAAAGTAGAATTATTATTATTCTAGCAATGGAAGAACTTGTAACATTGATTAAAGGTAGTGATCACCAGAGGTTCTGAGGGGAGAAAAAGAGAAGAATAGGTGTAACATGGGGCATTCTTGGGACATTGCAATAGTTCTGCCTGACATTGCAATGATGGAGACAGGCCTTAATATATTTTGTTAAAACCTATAAAAGTGTAAACCATAATGTAAACTATAGAACATGGTTAGTACAAATATTTCAATATGTGCTCATGAATTGTAACAAATTATTACACTAACGAAAGATGTTGTTAATAAGGAAAAGTATGGGAGAGGGAGGGTGTGAGGTATATAGGAATCCCCTATATTTTTTGATGTGTAACATTTATGTAATCTAAAGCTTCTTTAAAAATAAAATAAAATAAAATTTTTTAAAAAGCCAACCCATTTCTGGTATATTGTTCCCAGCAGCTTTTAGCAAACTAAAACAATCACTCTCTAATTCAAGGTGAAAATATTGATTCATACTCAAAGGTTGCTAGGTTGAAGAGATACTTCACAAAAAGGAAGAAACCAAGCTGAGATGCTTCTCTTTGGAAATGTTAAGACATATACCTCTTCTGTGATATCATAAGACTGTAGGAACGAGGATCTATAACACACACATTTAGGATACTTAATAAAATAGTTGCAAACTATTTTTACTTGGTAAATTCTCAAAATTAAATTTTAAGTTATTTGTAATTGGTTCAAGTCTTCTAATGATAAAACTAAAAATTAAAAACAGGTGAAATCAATAGGGTGACTACATAGTTTACAAAATATTTAAACATTACCATGTCATTAAACTCTGAGATTTTTGCATGCATTACTTTTCATTGTACATCTCTAGCAAGTAACATATTCAAGGTAAAGTACACTGACTTGTGCAGCCCTGTAAATCAGTGGTAGAGAAAGCCTCAATTCAAGTGTTTTGACAAAATCTCATTTTCTCCCATTGACAAAAAATCTTAATGCTGGTGGCAGAGGGTGTTACATTTATCGTGGTGGTGGGATGTTTTAACAACCATTCTATGTATGAAATATTCAAAATCTCTTTGAGCATGTACATTTCTTAAAGCTGATAACTTATCTCTTACTAATTTTTCTTTCTGAAAGCAAACAAACAAATGAATAAACAGAACTTTCTGGAATGTTATTTGTACTGCACAACTTTAGATAAAATTTCTCTTTCACTAGAGGAAGAGATAAAGGGCTGACCAATCTGTTTACATGTGGTAAAATAGAAAGTTGGCAAACAGAAATTTTCCATTATTTTTTCTGTTCATTGCCAAGTTGTTTAGTATTTTTAATATGGAAACTCTGTGAACCATTTTGATGCATTTTTTTATATTATAAGTTTATATGAAAGGTGAATTTTTTTCAAAAACTTGATATATTGAATATATAATTAGAAATTACCAAATTAGATAAAAGCAGTTCTTTTTAACTAGAGTTCATGTAATGCCAATCAAATATTGCCATACATATCTTTCCAAGTGTATTTCTTGTAAATCTCACACCAGAAAGTGGTTCCATTCCAGTGCAGGGATAATATTTTGAAAACCCAGCCATATCTTTAACCGGAATTCACCAACTAGATCTTCGTTATCCTCTCTGTAGTCACAACCGTGATCATAAGCAAATAGTCAAAAAAGAAAACATATGTACCTAAATGGGATGTTTGGCAGCATCCCTGCCTTCTGCCCTCCAAATGTCAGGATGACAGTAGCAATCCCACCACTCCCCTTCAATTAAGACAACTGAGAATGTCTCCATTGTCTAATGTCACTAGGAGGCAAAACTACCCCAGTTGAGAACCACTGCTATAAAATATCTGACTGCAGTCTTCAAGCACTTAGAAGTTTCTTCCAGTTCCATTGATTTTTTTTGTCCTTAACGAAGCTTAATGTTAAGGCCAATAGTTTCTTGTTTTATTTATTCTTTAATTATCATAGACCTAATCAAATGAAAAAAATATAAATGGTATGCCCTATAATATCATATTTTCTTTAAGGATATTAGAGTATTTACAGTTTATCTAAAATATAAGAAGAATTTAGGGTCTTGTGATTTCCCTTGTTACTCTTTTTGAAACATTTATAATAAAATTGATTCCATAAAGGATATAATACAGTTATGCTATATGCTTGGCAAAAAAAAAGTGGATTGTGTCAGAGATGAAGGAGATGCCTACCCAACATTACAAACAAAATTTAAAAATGATTCTACAGTCAGCTCATATTTCAGTAAGATTTCAGAGCAGCATTGATACCAAACCTGGAATGATTGAAGAGCCCTCAAAATGATTTTTGGGCTGAAGAGAATTATAGAATGAAATTGAGTGAGGATTAAAAGCAGAGGTGATGATGGATCTTCATCCCACATTAAGAGATGAAGACTCTCCACAAGCTCCACAAGGTCAGCTGATTATTATAAAATCCCTGAATAGGATTTTAGCTTGAGTTTTAAATGTAAGATTGCATCTATCAATGCATTAATGTTTATTCTCAAAAGTGGAGTAAACATCCTGCATTTCTTTGCACAGATGAAGAAATTGCAGTTGGAAGTTGGATATAGATTAGAAATCAAGAATTCTTTGTACAGAAAACTGAAGTGGCGTTTGAGGTCTGGTACATCTGAAGACACTGTGGGTTGTCCTCTCCCCACATCTATAGTCACTCCCTTTACAACATTTCCAGACTTTTAAATGTTACCAAAACAATATTAAAGGGAAGGAGTACTTATAAGACATGGGCATTTATTTGGAAGTGGAAAGGACCAGAATACTCACTTTTGTCTTAGTTACGGATATTTATATAAACAGCCATTTTTTTAAAAAGCACTGGCTTCAGCCTAACATTTTAATTTCCAGCATATTGTTTATCACTGTTGCTGCAGCAATGATCTTGATTTAGATATGAGATCCTACTCCATGGCATCCAATTCAGGGGAAAAGACTGCATTTGGCTCTTAAAATGATCAGTGAAAATAATAAACACTTTTAATCAGAATACAGAATATTCCTCAGAACATTTTAGTAAATATTTATCACTGCTGAAATATTGGTACATGAAATAAATAATTCAAAAGCAAATAATTCTATTGATCATAAGAAGTAAAAGACAAAATAAATAGATGAGAAGATAAAATGCAGGGGAAATAATTTTAGCACTGTGTGCACGAAAATAAAAATGTCAAATATTTGTCAGAATCCATGATGGACTGAAGAAACAACAAAATTGTGGTAATTTTTCTAAATATCCTTATTTAAAATGCCAGTAAATCTATGATCTCTTTAAGTAGACATATGATACTGTTCAACAATGAGTTTCTTTCTGAATTGCTGCTTTGCAACATGTTTCAAAAAATTACCCTGACCCAAAGACAGAAGTATAGTAAAGGGAAAATAAGAGAAGACAGCATTAGATACTAAAATTATTAATAAAATAGATTTTTGATGCTTAGAGGAAATTAATACACAATCTTCTGTTAGTGTATGGTAGGAGAGAATGGGATAGTAAACATTTTGTCCAGTGAAATGATTGATTGAATTTGTTGTTACATTATGGGATCAAAATATTACTAGTGGTAAACTTAGACAGCAGGAGTCTGTAACAGCTCAAAGCTTCAAAACATTATATTTAGTGTCAACAACTTTGATTTAAGTGCCTTTATAGATGCCTCATGATTCTACAGGCTAAAGTTGTAAGGTTGTCATTTAAAGAAAAAGACCTCAAAAATTGCAGGATCAATGGGCTGAGTTTAATTTTTGTAAGTGTTCTAGTTCTTTGGGTAGGGAAAAGAAATTAATTCACTAAAGCAAAAGCTAGTTAGCCAGATATTGTCTTCATTTTCTGGATGGGGAACCTGAAGAATGGAGATAGTAAACTTGCTGAATTTTATATAAATAAACAGATGATAGAAATTAAAACAAACTTTTTTGTATACTTATTTGTAGGCAAACCCTATAAATAGAGAATTAAATTATCAAAAACCATGAATTAAAGTAATTTTTGGTATACACTGTTTAGAAAGAATCTATCTGAACCACAGCATTTCTCTATTCTGGAAAATTGACAATTCATAACTTGGAGTAGATAATTATCTTTCCTTAATTGTGCTTAACTTGAGATGAGTCAATATAATTCAATTGAAATGTTCAATCTAAACAACTTTTTATTTACTGATAATTGATAATTACTATGTTAATACAGAATTAAATAAATAAAAACAACCAAATTACTGATAATATGTGAAATTTTACTCTATCCCATTCAGTATTTTAATAAATATACATTTTAATATATATTTATTAATATATATATACATATATATTAATATATATTTATTATTATATATATATACACTTTTTTACTTAAATAATCAGAATTATCAAATCATTGCTATACTGTTGAAAGTTTTAATTATTTCTGATATTTTACCAGCATAAGGAAACTGTAATGTTAAAAATGGCTTGCATATTCTTTATTCATATCTCTGAATATGTACACTGGATAGTCTTATAATTGGAATTATTACATTAAATAATATTAATCTTTTAAAATTGATTCATATTTTAAACTTCATTTTGAGGTAAATTGTGTCAATTAATACTCTCTATAGCAGTTTATGGGAGTACATATTTTACCAAAACCGTACTAACAATGGAGATTATCATACTTCAAATCATTGAAAATGTTGTTTTAACTTACATTTATTTTGAAATATTGAGGATGATTTTTAAAATATTTGTTATTTCAATTTTGTTTTCTGTGTACTATCAGTACATTTATTTTGTTTTATAATTACTTAGGGATTTTGGGTTTAACTTAGAATTTTGCATGAGTATTTTAAGCATTATAAATATTAGCCAGCATCCAGCCATATTTTATCCTTGCATTCATTTTAAACTTAAGGGAGATGCAATATTATCTTGTTCTATATTTCATCCTTAGAAGTCAGTTATCTCAATACAGTTTATTGAATAAACAGTCTCTTCTCTCTTTACCTGTGATGTTTTCTTTGTTGTATTTTAAATCTTTATGTGGAGTAGGATCAGTTTCAATATCACTAATATGAGTTTGTCTTTACCAGTACAAATGCCCTCTTATTCCAGTTCTTTGTCAAAAACGTCATATGTATTCTTGTTTGTTTTATTTTTCCTGATATCTTCAGAATGATTTTTTTTAGTCTTTTTCAAGTACTAAATTTCCACTCTCATTTTAATTAGAATTACATTAAACTGATAAAATATTTGCATGTAATCAATATCTTGAAAACCTTTTCTTTCCATCTTGGTATATTGGATAGCTATTCATTTAAGTTTTTATAAGTGTAGATTTAGGAAGGTTCATAATTTTCTTCATAGAAATCCTATAGATTAAAATTATTTTTCAATATAAATACACATATACATAGATATGCATAAGTAGTTATTATTATAAACAAGGTTCATTTTTCATATTTTATTTTGTTTTAAATAGCTTTCCTAAGTATATTTCACAGGATTGCTTAGCTGTAATTGCAAAACTGATGTGTCATTAACATTCCTAAGTCATTTGCTGCCTAATTCTCATTGGTCTAACCAAAGGGATTGATTCTTCAAGGCCTAGAAAGCAAAACTATAAATGCAAATTGTTTTCTATAATTTAAGTATTGAAATATCAATCACTATTAGAAGCAATTTAAAATGCTATGCAGCAAAGAGTTATTTGATTATTAGAGATACTTGGTATATTAGAGTCATTATATGGAAAATTGTCTGGGAAAATAATTCTGTGTGCATGGATGATTTTATGATAAAGAATTAAGTTGCTAGCAATACTTTTTTGGGATAAATTGAATTAAGGTTTATCTCAACCACATCCTTTCCCCCACCATTGTTGTGGTGCTATGACTATTTCGAGGATTTCCCACATATATTTTGTATTCAGGAAAACAGAGCTGATTATCTTACTGTTTGCTCCAATACGACTAGGACTAATGTTAAAATGTTCAGTATCAATAATATTAAAATAAATGAAAATTTAAAAAATTAAGAGGTAATTATATTTATTTTCAAATTAATATAAACTTTAAAAGTAGGCAAATGCTGTTAAGTTTCTAACAAAATTGGTACATTAAATTGAAGCAGGGTTAATTCACACAACTATTGGAAAGCCACTTGACAATGTAAACCATGAACCACAAGAAAGCTTAAACCCTTTGACTTAATAACTCTATTCTTTAGAGTGCAAGAAATATTTCAAAAGAATAAATTCAAAAATAAAAATGTTATATATAAAGAATCTTATTATAGTAATAATTATTATAACAAAAATTGTGAATAAACCTAATATAAATTATATGAGAATAAATAAAATAGTTAAATCAAAGGAGAGACAACCTCTGACATATTTTGCTTCCATGAAAATGGAAATGGAAAATGACTAAAACTTGGAAAATTGTTTACAAGTAATGTTAAATGACAAAAAAAAAAAAAAAAGAGACTTTTGTGTAACCTATGATTACAAACATATATAAATCCTAATGAGGAAGTATGTATCCTGGAAAGAAAAATTATAAATAAGATAGAGGAAGAGAAGAATTGTTGTTAAACTTTAAATATTGCAGATTAAAAAAAAAAATCTAAATGCTTTAATATGTACACTACATTTTATCTAAAGATGCAATGTTTCCTTTAATAGCTTACTGAAATATGTCATGAAAAATATTGCCTTTATTCTGCTCAGTTTCATATCCTATTCAGTTCACACTTATTGTTACAAAATCAAAGCAACATACAATACTTACATAACAGACACAGCATTAGATAACTTCTGTGATATGGATTTGCTGTAAAAATATCTTAATCATTTAATTTAGTTACTTGATGAAACATTTCTGTCTCTTTTTGTGATAGTGTGTGTATACACACCTATATATGCATGATATGTTCATGTTTCCCAAATTATCTGTGGTTTCATTCAGTAAAAACATATACCTAATTACAAGGGTAGTTAGCTTTCGAGGTAATGAGTAAAGTTGCAGAGCAAAAGTATATTGTTTGATAAAGAAAACATGCAATGAAAATAATAAAATGAATTATTAATAGAATTACATAAATCAACATATACAGTGTACAATCAAAATGCTTAGATATTTTAGGAGACTTAGTGCCAAGTAGGTCAGGGGTGGTAAACTGCAATATTTACACAGGCCAGCACAGTAATGCCAGTAAGTAGAGTTATTCAGGTTCCACTTTTAATGTGTGACCCATCCAAAGAGGACAGCAGTGACTCAGGTCTCGCTGGTGGTTGTATAAGAATGTAGGCATTTGTTCAAAAGAAGCCAGACATCCAGACTTTTACGCAAAATATCTTGAATTTTATAAAATGTTGGAAAACAAACCGAAACACTGTGAGCCAAGCAAAATACATTTGCAGATCATTTCTCATGTCGGTTAGTTTGTGATTTTTAGTTCTAGTTCCAATCCGTTTATTTTAGGAAAGGTATAAGGTTTATGAAGTGAAGGACCTAGTAAGAGCACAACAATTAATCACAGAACTAGGACTAGCACCCAGGGCTCCTGAATCTTTCTTTGGACATACCCTTAAACACATAATTATACACATACTTGTACTAATGAAAAATTCCTAATCAGGCCAAATTCTCAAAACGAATAAAATTTTACTTTTTACCTGGGCATTATAACAACATACCTAATTAAATTTTTGGACATTTGTAGCTACAGAATATAGAAAATATTTTATTCACTGTATCCACATATACAGATCTCATCAATTTTCCAATACTGAATTGAAATCATGCTTTTTCTCAAAAACTTTTCTAAAATACTCCTGGCCTGCATCATTCCTTTTTCTCTGTATTTCTTCTTTCCTTCACTTAGTGTTTATATTTGTCTTTTTAAAATATATATTTAAACCATTTTTAAAAAAACTCTTTATTTATTTATTTTTTTAACGTGAGCCTGCAAATTGCCACTTTTGTTTCAACCAACCTGAAGACCCAAGATGGCAGAATAGGGAACGGAGGCTATACTCTTCCTCTAGAAGCCCTGGGTAGGTAGGCAGGCGTGCAGGGCATAAGGGAAGTCTGAGTGTCTTGGGACAATAGGAGAGGGTGGCTGGAGAGGGTCAGGTTCCAGCTGGGCAAAGGGGAAAGGGGAGAACCACCCAGCCATCCATGGGAAGAAGGGAACATACCAGCTGGCTCCAGGGGAGAGGAAAACTCCCCAGTGAGCCCTGGGGGTGAGGTAGCCGTGCAGCCAGCTCCACGGCAGACAGAAGCTGCTGAGGAGCAATCCCACAGGTGGGCCTGTGCCCAGCCTGCTTAGTGTACAGGAGAGCAGGGTGAGCTGCTGGGGAGAGCTGAAGGACCCTAGCCAGAGGGTTTAATGTTTGTTAGGTTGTTTTTTCTCTCTCTTTTATTTTCCTATTTCCTTTTTTTAATTGTTAAAACTTTTATTCTTTATCTGGGTACTGGCAAAGAGACTGGCCATGGGGTGATTGGTTGGTAAGTACAAGCAGCTGGAGAGGAGTAGACTAGTGAGTTGCTGGTGGCCAGTGCAGGAGGCCTGTTATGTGTGTATGTATTTATGTATTTATGTGGGGTGATCAATTGGCCAAAACAGGCATTCTGAGAAGATGAGCCTAGCCGGTCCTGGGGGACTGAGAGGAAGACCTAGAAAAAGTCTGGGTTTTGTTTTGTTTTGCTTGTTTGTTTCTTCTTCTCCTCTTCCTTATTTTCATTCCTTCTTATGTTTTTCTTCTTTTCTTTTATCTCTTCTCATGTCTCTTATCTCTTCTTTTTTCCCTTTTTATCTTTTTCTTTTTTCCTCCCTTATTTTTTTTTATTATTTTACCTTTTTGTGTTTCTTTCCTTCTTCCTTTTATTTTTTATTTCTTCTTTATCTTTCTTTAATTTTTTCCCTCTTCTTTTCTTCCTTCATGCCTTTCCCTGTTTTGTCTTTATTTTTTCTCTTCCCACTTATCTGGCCTTTTATTTTATTTTAGTTTAATTTTTCGTGCTTCTTTTTTTCACATTCTAAAATTTTATACCTGTTTACTATTTTTCCCATTTATTTATTTATTTTTGGTCTCTTTTTTGTGCTTTGTCCTTCTTTTTTATTTTTTCTTTTCTTTTGTCTCTTCTTCTTTCTTTCCTTTTTTTGTAGGTTTAATATTTTTCCATTCAACACGGGAAACTAACAGGATATAGAGTAAGTGGAACCAGGTGATAAAGAGGACTCCTAACGCAAAACCAAACAAAATAAAACCCTAGACTAGAAGGAGAAACTAGCAACTGAATAAGCCATAGATAAACAGATGCCTAGATATCAGCAAAAATTTACAAGCCATACTAAGAAACAGGATGTCATGGCCTGGTCTAATTAACAAAGTAAAAATCAGGAGGAGATGCACAACATGGAACTGATTAAGGATATCCAAACAAATATTCATAATCAACTCAATGAAATGAAGGAAGTAATAAAGGATATCAAGAAGATACTGGGGGGACATACAGAAGAAATTGTAAACATACATATTTCAACCAACCTGTTATAATACATATAGCAAGTAAAGAAATTATTTTTTTCTATATCTTTTGGCATCTAATATGCACCAGGATTTCTTCCTTTTGTAGTAAGTAGCAATGCTAACCAACGTTAGCAATTGTTGAATGTTATAATTAAGCTTGCTTTATTAAAAAATTATATGACAAGTCCTGAATAAGTATGAAATGTATTACCTACTGTAGCAGTTTGATATTATTGGTGAATTCCAAAAAGAAATACTGGATTATATTTGTAAACTCATCTTTTTCTCTGGGAAAATTAGAGTGTATTGGATTCAGAGGTTTTGCTTTTACTTGATTAAATAATGATTAATGCTTTGATTGGGCCACATCAGTAGGAATTGAGTCTTGTTGGTGGTTGGGGACTCAGAGAATCTGTACCACAGAGAAGGGAGGTTGGAGTTTTAATGCTGGGGCCTGGGAAGTAAGCACACAGAGGAGCAGAGAGAATGCTTGATTTGACACGGCAGAGGCCCCAGGAAGAGAGACAAGCCATTAGCCTGATTGTTTACAGCTAGCCTTGTGGAGATAGCAGAGCAGCTGAGCCCAGAGAGAGGCAAGCCATGGGAAGAGAGGAACCCAGAAGTCCTGAACCCTCACAGACGTCAGCAGCCATTTTACTCCAACACGTGGCATCAGCACCCCTTTGGCTGACAAATACTCCTACAATCTAAAAATCAAACAAATTTTTGCAACTCAGTCAATGTTCTTATGGGAATGGTCTGCTTTACTTGGTGAGCAAAATTAAGATATATCAGAACTGAAAGCAATTTAAAACTTGAAAAAGAAATTAAATCCCAAAACCTTTCAGGCATCTTCGAAGTGTGAAACTCCATTTCACCCTTATATATTACAAGTCAAGTTCTGCATATTTTATTGATTTCTGTGATGTAATGATTTTCCTTAAAAAACTTTACAGCTGAATCCTTTAAATGTCTGCCTCTAGGCTGAGCAGTGCCTGTAGTTCTGAAATAAATCATATACTTAGTTCAGTACTCACAAGTCATTTTTGCCAAGCTTGCTCCAGCCCAGGGCAGGTAATTAGACTTGTCTCTTATTCCTAAGCACAGCCATTCCCTTGATGACCTTGGTTTTAATAAGTGGTTTCTGCTTGGTCCTTTAGTTTCTTTGCTTATTCAAACAATATATTGGATGTTTTAAACATAGTATTTTTTTTTAAAAGAAACTTTAGATTACATAAATGTTACATATAAAATATAGGGGATTCCTATATGTCCCACTCTGTCCCCTTCCCACACTTTCCCACATTAACAACATCCTTCATTAGTGTGGTACATTTGTTACAATTGATGGAAACATATTGAAGCATTGTCACTAACCATGGAATATAGTTTACATTATCATTTACATTCTGTCCTGTGCAATTTTGTAAGTTATGATAAAATATATAATGGCCTATACCCATCATTGCAACATCATTCAGGACAACTCCAATGTCCTGAAAATGCCCCCCATATTAAACTTATTGTTTGCTCTCCCTCCCCTCAGAGCCTCTGGTGGCTATTACCTACACAACAATGATACAAGTTCTTCCATTGCTAGAAAAACAATAAGTATATAGTAGAATAATGGTAAGTCTACTTTAGTCTATTGTTCATTCCCCAATCCTGAGGATTTGGGGATGGTGATGCCCAGTCTTCCTCTGATTGAGAGGGAGCTTAGATCCCATGGGGCAGATGGATGGAACTATTTTGCTTTCAGTTGCAGACTCTGTTCCTTGGGATGGTCATTGTCCATCATCTTCCCCTTGTTAGTTGTCCTGGGTGAGTCCAATGAACTGGAGAGTAGGTGTTGCAACTCTTGAGATTCAAGGCCCAAGTGGCACATGGATGGACCAAATATTTAAGTCTCTTGGACATACACCTATCAAGTATAGTACTAATTATAGTTCAAATAGAAAGGGCAGAAGAGCCATGTGTAGGGAAACCATAAATGAGTCCAACTCTCACACTGGAGAACATAAATTCCATGATAAAGCCCACTGCAGAGTGCCAAACTCCTGAGCTGTCTGCCCTGCCTGTTGTGTCTGGATGTCTCTAGAGCCCTCAGGAGCCCCACCATTCAAGGCCCTATTTACTGTAACAGTCAATGAGATCTTGCTGAGATGTGCATAAGTGTAACCTTTGGAATGACCTACCAACTCACTTTGAAATCTCTTAGCCACAAAAACTCATTTGTATTTACCATTTTCCCCTTATAGTCAAAGTCTTTTCCAGGTGCATTGCTATTTGCCACTTGGTAATAACTCTCGGTGCCAGGGAAGCTCATCCCTGGGAGTCATGTCCCATGCTGTGGGGAAGGTAATGCATTTATATACTGAGTTTGGCTTAGAATAAGAGCACATTTGAGCAACAAGGAGACCCTCAGGAGGTAACATAGTACTCTTTCAATAGAGGTGAAAGTTTTAAATTGTTTTTAGAATAATTATGTTCAAATTTAAGAGTAAATTTATTAGTTTCAAAAAGAGTAATTTTTGTCAAACTGTCATTGGTTTTTCTTTATAAATATTATAAATTAAATAAATGGTGAATAATACCATATGATGAACATCTGATTATATTGACAGTGAAACAATATCCATTCCTCCTTTAAAACAGCATCCTGATTTTCCCTACTCTAAGTTATATATTCAAATTTTATCATAGTCTACAGAATAAAAACATTTACATATACAAATGCATGCCCCCCACAAACATATAAAGCAAAAACTCCAAAAATAGTAGTTACTGCTACTGTGATATTTTCATTTTTATTTTATTCTAGTTTAATCTTTTTTAACATGCTGTAGAAAACCAATGTATTGATTTTATAACTCACTAATAAGAACTCATTTGCAGTTTGAAAAATGTTGCTCCAGGTAAACTCTATTTGACCCCTGAAATGGTTCACCATATTGGCAATAGTCATAGGCATATAATCCATTTACAGCAAAGGAGATTAAAATAAACTTTTGTTGAGCAGGGTCTGTGTGGAGTCAGAGTGGCACTTTTACCACAGAAGATAGTGGAGATCTGGAAAGAAACTAGGTTTTTGGTGACATTATTTGCTTCACCGTTTCAGCATTGTCTGAAAACAGCCATATTCCTGGACTTTTAGTTATATACTCCAATAAATTCTCTTTACTATTTAAGACAGTTTGACTTTGTCACATTCAGCTTTTTAGAAGTCTAATTTGATGCATATCTCCTCAAAAGTTAATCTCACAGAATGATGTTTAAATTATATTTTTATTAACTAGATGCCATTTCATTATAGAAAAATAAATGACTCAATAAAAGGACATAAATTTTCAAGTTTCCAAACTGCCAAAGATAAGAAATTAGATGACAAATCCCAGAATTCAATTTCAAAGCAATAGTTGTACCAGGAAAAGAAAGCGGAGAAAAAGGATGGAAGGAATCCAATGATATATAAAAAAGATATTACCTCATGATTAAGTTGGTTTTACCCTAAGAAAAGTTTAAAATTCCAAAAAATTGATATATTCCATCATATTCAAAAACTTAAAAGTGTGCAATCATCTCAATAAACCCAGAAAAACTTTGACAAAATCCAATAAACATTTCAGAAAAAATTATCTCAGAAAACTGGGAATAAAAGGGTATTTACTGAAACTGAAAGGTCATCTAAAAAAACCCTACAGCTAACATTACTCTTAGTGATGAAAGATTGACTGCTTTACCCTACAATAAGGAAAAAGTCAAAGATATCCCATTTCAATATTTTTAGGAAACACTACATTGATAGTTCTAGTCAATGCAATCAGAGAAGTACAGGAATTAAAAGTTACCCAGATTGTAAAAAAAAGAATTACGTCTGTCTTTCTCTTTTGACAGACATTATCAGGCTGAAAATCTATGAGAGCCTACAAAAAACCTACTAGAACTAACAAAGGTTTAGGAAGATTTCAGGATACAGGAGCAATACGCAAAATTCAGCTGTATTTCTACACACTTGCAAAAAACAATCAGAAATTTGAAATTTAAAAACATTTTGTTTATCATAAAATTAAAATATGAAATACCAAGTCAGGTAGAAGTTGTCCAAGACCCATACACTAAAAAATATGAAACATTGCTCAGAAAATTAAAAGAAGACTTAAATAGAGACATATATCTTGCTCATGGGTCTGAGAAAACATTACTGTTAATTTTTATTTCTTCCCCATTTGATCTACAGCATCAATGCAATCCCAATCAAACACTCAGTAGCTGATTTTTAAGAAATTGACAAGTTTATTAAAAATCTCATAAGGAAATGAAAAGTACCTAGAATGTCCAGGGAAAGACAACACTAGGAGAAAATCCTTTTATTACAACACTCTGTCCTTTCTTGCGTGCAGGAATGGGAGGAGTGAAAGGTCAGGAAGAGAATTGCCATGATCTGATCTGTCAGCCCCCCATTTTACTTCAGATGTCTCTCAACAAGGTTTCTCTGCTTCCCCTTAACATCTTCTCCTAGACGTCCTACACAGCATCCAGAGTGCTGACACTAATCCCCACTGATAGGCACTAGTTGTCCCAAGGCAACATCCGTGGAGAACTAAGAGCAGCAATCCAACGGCTTTATTATTTATTTTTTAAAATTTTCAATAGAGAAGTTAATGTACCCCTTCAATAGAGAAGTTATGTCCCAGGCTACAGCTACCCACAGTACAATACACAAGAATTCAAATAGCCTTACCTACTTGGGGGCAACTCACAGTTTTCTCCAGTTTTTTCTGTAGTTCCTCCCCAGTTGATTGGGAGGGAGTGATTCATCAGCATACTGTAACAAACAAAAATGGATGGTAAAGAAATTATTTTCCACGGAGACTTATAACTGTGAAGGATGTGATTCTGAAGCTGCCTGCCTATTTTGCTTGGCTCCATTAAGAAAGCCTGTCTGCATTAGACTAGAATGAGGAAACATTGCTGGGACATTAAGATGTGTGTGTGTTCACACAGGCAAAAATGAGAGAGAGACAATATGAGAAAAAGAGAGAAAAACAAAGTAAGCTTTTGTGTGTGTGTACTGTTTATTGCTTGCCTACCTGAAACCAATGCACCGCTGGACTTCTCAGGTAATGAAAATAAGTTTCCTTTGTCTTGCTAGTTTGAATTAAGTTACTTCGGCTAATGGCAAGATATTTCTGGATGGTGTGGGGATTGCTGTGTTCTTTTTGACACTTTTCAAAATATAAGCACTAGGTTACTGTCAACTCTGCTTCTATATAAAGCTATCCCTGCCTGAGATTAAAATGTCAGACTTTGAAAATTATTTGAAGGATACATGCTACAAAGCTTCAAGGGCATCTGGAAACACGGAAACATTACCCTAATGATAATTTATAATTCAAATTAGAAATTAGGAGGACATATCTCATTATTTTATCTACATTAACAGGAAAAAATGTGATAGTGACCTCCTAGCTATTAGTTTTTTTTTTTTTTACCATTATATAAAACGATTTTAAGTGACTGAATAAAATTTGGGAAATGCCTTTATGTTTTACTTCCCTAAATAGAAGAAACAATATTGTAGTGTGTTGAACATACATATTAAACTGAGAAGCAGTTGCTTCATCACACTAAACAGTAACCAGTCTTGAAAATCTCTTTTAGTTTTCCCTAGAATATAGAGCACACTTCACTTAGCTAATCTTCCCTTCATCACCTCTTATAGTGAATGAACATAATATAGCGATTAATATCCATGATATATAAAGATATCATGCAACTCAACAATAAAAAGGCAAACTACCTGATTATAAAATGGACAAACAACTTGAAAATAAAATTTTCCAAAGAATAAATATAAATAGTGGAAAAAAAAAAACACATGAAAAAATGCTCAACATCACTAGTGATTAGGGAAATGCAAATCAAAACTACAATGAGAGATCATTTCACACCTATTAGAATGGCCACTATTAAAAAGTCAGAAAACTACAAGAGTTAGAGAGGATATGGAGAGACAGGAATGTTTATTCACTGCTGGTGGGAATGTAGACTGGTACAGTCACTGTGGAGGACTGTTTGGCATTTCCTAAGGAAGTTTATATAGACTTGCCATGCAACCCAGCAATACCATTAGTAAATATATACTCAGAAGAACTGAGAAAAGTGATATGAATAGAAATCTGCTTACTGATGTTCATAGCAGCATTATTCACAATTGTTCAAAGATAAAAACAACCCAGGAATACATCAATTGATGAATGGATAAACAAATTGTGGTGTATACACACAATGGGCTATTATGCAGATGTAAGAAGAAATGAAGTCATGAACATGACAACATGGATGAACCTGGGGGACACTATGTAGAGTGCAGCAAACCAGACACAAAAGGACACATACTGTATGACTGCATTATTATGAACTAAATATTTTGTGGAAATTCATGGAGTTAATAATTAGAATATAGGTCACCTGAAAATAGAATGAGAATACAGAATGGAAAGCTGAGGATTTATCTGTGCATAATTGGTAAAAAGCTTGTTTGTAAATCTTTAGAAATGAATAGAAATGGTGAAAGCACATCATAGTATTTGTAACTAGCAGAGCTATTATATGAGTATGACAGTGGTTGAAAGGGAAAGTCTAAGGTCATGTATATTACTAAAACGAGAGCTAAAAAATGTAACATTGGGTGATACTTCATATATAAGACTGTCTTTTTACAAAATATAAATACAAATAAGCTAGAGAGATGGAAACAGAATAGCAGCTATGTACAGCAGGGGAGCACAGAAAGATTGAGTGAGAGGTGACAAGTTTTTTTGTCTTTTTTATTATTTTTGCCATTATATTAGAATAATGAAAATTCTTTAAAAATGATTGAAGTGATAAATGCATAACTACGTGGTTATACCAAGTATCATTGATTGTACACTTTGGATGGCCTTATATGTTATTAATATGTATTAATAAAAATAAATAAATAAACAACAAAAAATAATTAGGGGCTTTTTCACACCACCGTGGTTCCTCAGCATCTCTAAGGTTTACAAGATAAACAGCTTTTTCCTCTCCTCCCAGCTCTAACCTGGGTTCATGCCCCAATGAAAATAAAATACAACCCCTCCAATCTCCACACTTGCTTGGCCAACTGCTAAAGCCCCACACATGTAACACTATAAAGGCACAGTCCACGGGTCCACTGTGCACATCTTGCTCCCCACCTGCTAGACTGAGCCCATGCTCCTGACTTGTTTCCCCTTGTGACCCTGGGAGGCGTGTTAGTCCTCTCTGGTCTAGGACCTGTGGGAACTAATAAACTTTCTTTCACACATCTCTGGTGTAGCTCATCTTTGCCATATCATAGCTTACTATCGTTCCTCTCTCGGCAGGGTTATGTGCCCTGGTTTCAGTGATGACAGCCATCACAGCTGGAAGCAAACAAGGTGGTGGGGAGTTCACTGAGCTCACGCCTCAGACCTTTGTGTTCATAAGCTACCAGGATCGGTAGAAGAAAGTGGTCAGAGCCCATATCTGAGGGATCGCCACAGCATGTAGCTGGGTCAACCATGTTAACCATCCCCTCAGAGCCTCTGATCTTAATTAACTTCTTGGCATGATGCTGTCCATGGTACAGCTGTGAGTTCCCATCACAATTTTCACAAACCCGCTATTTTTCTCTTCTATCTTTGTAGGAGATGATGATGGAGCAACCTTAATTTCGGGGTCCTCCAGAACCTGGTTGAAAAATCCACTGATATTTTGTGAGTGCTGGCTTCTCTAGATGGCCAGGAGAATAAACAAGATCCACTTACTTGCCTGCTTAAATGCCAAGAGATACTCTGTGCCATATTAGGGGATGAAGTCCTGAGAATTATTGGTTTGGTGATAATCTACATAATATGGGGATTTGGAATACCACTGTGGACTGGCATCAACTGCATTCAAACCTATAGAGGCTATACACACTTATTTATATAATATAAAATGAGATAGTTTATGTAAAGACCTTAACAGATTGCTTGGTTTATGGTAGATTTCTAGTGTATGGTAGTAATCATAGCCATTACTATTTTTGTTATTTTTACTTTACTACTACAGATATAACTGTGGTTATACCTCAGTCAGGCTCTGATTGTGTTGTATAGCAATAAAAAATATTTAATCTTCAAGCCAAATTGTTAATTTAGTCTTCCATTCCACAGAGAATTTCACCAGTATAGGGCCCTCCAAAATATAACATCATGCCTTATTCCATAACTAGACTGTTAAATTTTCTGTTAAAAGACTGCAAGAATACCTAATTTTGACAAATAATCTTTCTCAAATAAGTATTCCACATGCCTATGAATCCATGTATATACCACCATCAAAAATGGAAAATGAAAACCGAATGATGTATCTTTACTAGTCCTATTTTAATTAAACTTTGAATTTGCCCATGTCTTGGCTTTTATATGCCAGTTTTCATGCTTTATACTCTGTTTTTTCTTAAGGATGTGACTTTGAATCTGCCATAGGAAACATTTAGATGGGAGCTGCAGATGTTTTCAGTCTGTGCTTATTTAAACATTGCCTGCCACTTGAGGGTGGCTCTTGGCAAAGGCAAAGCTATTGAAACACATTGTGCCATATGTAAAGGTCGTGCCCCTGTCTGTACTTCATTCAATTTTGAACATTTTAGAGCCAATAGCTCAGAACACAATATCACGTAGAGCTGGGCTTACCCGTCTGTGAAAGGGGAAACTTAGCAGATGATAAACATTTATAGTTCCTGTACATGTTTTGGTTGATTGAGAAACAATTAAAATCTAGAATATATTCTTGCTTTATTTTCCTCTTATTGAGGGACCTGTACTACCTGACTAAATCACTCGCATTTAGGCAGAAGTTTTCATACCAAATTTCTACTGTTTTTCATTTTCTTGGGAAAGATATGGGATTTTTCCACAGGCATCATTTCTCCCTACCACTCAGCCTAAGTTTAAACAGGAACAGTGAGCTTTTACAGGTTAGGAAACAATCAGAAATATGGCAACCCAACTGAGTTTTACACTGTGGTTTTGAAGACAAAGGGAAGCCAGGTGTCTAAGTGATATTTTTTTCTCACTGCATTTGGACGGGGGTCCAATTGAAATCTTTAGTTATTTCCAAAGAATCTTAGACAACTTTCTCATATAGATATAGCTTCCAATCTCCACTTGCAACTTTATAATGTTGTTTGCCAGCTTTATAAGCTTTATAATTGACTTCAGGCAAATAAAGTGTACACAATCTTTAAAAACTACCAAAGTTTTTTTTTTTGTTTGTTTGTTTCCAAATGGTTGGGGTCCTGATAATATTATTAAGAAAAATAGGGGATACCAATGTGTGAGAGTGACTTAGTGAATTGATATATGCAATATACAGCTGTTGGTGATAAAACATTATCTCTCTTTGTGAATGAGCTTAGTGAAGTAGATTAGATCACAAGACATTTTAGATTTTTTTCTTAAAATGGGCATGAGATTATTTTCTATTTTTTAAAGAAATGTGTTTTATATTGTGTTAGCAATTAGGGATTATAATTTTCATATGGTCCCTGACCTTGTGAGCCAAATCCCTTAAATTTCCTCTACATGATTAAAAAAGCCCTATACTAAACTAAAGATATGTTGCCTGATTACGCCCTGAGAGCTTCTGATTTCTGTTCCCTGCCTTTAAATTGAAATAATTATATACTTAGTTACTGTTAAAAATTTTATCTGTGGTTAATCTGGAAACATTTGTTGAACAACAGTTATGTGTTGGACATAGATGTGTGGGAAACACAAGAGAAGTGATTTGTAGTTTTATTTTTTGGTAGAAAGTTGCTGCATAATTTTGCATTAGTGGCTTTTAATAAATGCCATTCAGTGATAACATCAAGTGGGACATGACTGGATAGGGATTTTGCTCTTGGAAAGTCTCTATCCAGACCCCTGAAAAATTCAATATAAATAAAAACAGGTGTTTGATGTGTAAAGACATTTTCTCTAATCTCCCATCCTCCATCCAGCTTACTCTAACAGCCACTGGGGCTGCCATGATGCAGTTGTGCTTTGCAGAGTGAGAAGTTTGCTCTTTTAGTGCTTTGTGATTCTTCCCAAGTAGATAATCGATCTTTATAAAAGTTCCCTGGTTATTAAAGTAATAAAATTATTCCCATATCTAGAGAAATGGCCAAAAATGTTTTTTAAACAACTCTAAGAAATCCTACCAAATGAATAAACTTGTATGACAAGTCTTCTTTCCAGTATCTATGTAAGTGAAGGTCTCCTAAAATAAGATTAAAATATCATATGGATTAAGTGGTGTTTCAAAAAAGACTCAAATAACCCTCAATTTGCTCAATGAGAACACGTTCAAGCTGGATTGTATATTCTGTTATGGTGTACCCATTATTCTCTGAGCACTTCCTTGCTTTTTGGCATAAAAACATATTTCAAACACATCTTATACTTTTCTTGTTCCAGTCCTGACTCAGCCATTTCTCGAAGAAACCCTGTTTGTTTTTATTGGAAAATGGTATTTAGAAGCCAGTATCTGGATCTGTTCCTAAGTCCTCTCAGTGGAGAGAGCTAAGGAATATTTTTATCTACACATATGAATAAATAGATAAATTATTTACATATTCTTTTCCTCTCTTCTTATGTATAGCTCCCTTCTCCAACAATGAGAAAGAAACCTGTGTACATTATTCTTAATATTTAATTTATTTCATCAATCTTCCTGACCGTAACCAGGATCCCATGTCTGCCACAAAGCTCTTCCTTATACTAAACACCCTCTTCTCCTTGCCTCAGCAGGATACATCCCTTATCCTACTAGAAACACTCCTCTCCTTGCTTTGGCTCCAGCTTCCCATGCCAGGCCAGCCCTGGTATAATCCTCTGCCTCACGGTGCTTGGGCCCATCATGGACAACTACCTTGCTGTTTCCCACTCAGTGACTTAAAGAATGTTAATCAATATATAATATATATAAAACTACTAGTTAGAAATTTGAAATAATGTGAAAAGTTTGCAAATATAAGAAACAAAAACAGTTAACATATTGATAAACAAAATATGCAAGATGTTTATGAAAAAGATTATTGTTACTTTGAGGAGAGAAAAAAAAAAGCCTGTTCTTGGTGTGGATAAAAAGTTTTATAAAGCTGTCAATTACACATATTCTAATCTATTAACATAAACTTGATGAGATCTCATAAAAAAACACCAACAAAATTATATGTATTATAATTTATGTAAATACTCAATATATTTTTATATTACTGGGTTGATTCTAAATTTCATAAAGAAAAATAACTATGCAAATAGATTGGAATATTCAGAAAAGGAGGGAATGTTGTAAAAAAAGTTAAGCAGATTGTTAATATTAACAGTGCATCCTAGACTAACAGATCAAATATATAGCATCTAGAAATAAACATTGAAATGTATAATAATACATTACACCTCTGGGTGGCATTTTAAATGATTGACAAAATATGGATTATTTAAAAATTATTGAGAAATTGAGTATGCAGAAAAACTACACCAGAACCCCAATTCAAAATCAATTCCAGATTAATCAAATATTTGAATTTATGAGGCTCAACAATAGCAGTATTAGAATAAAGTAAGGACATAAAAATTATATTATTTCCACAGGGAAATTAGTGTAAAACTCCAGAAGCAAAAATGAAATGTTAACAAAAGTCAAGCATTCTTCATGAAATAAAATATCTTAAAGAAATGCCTCCCTACAAGTTTCTTGGCAGACTCTAGGCACCTGATGACACATAGCTAGCTTTAGTTTTCCCCATTCTGAATGGTCCAGCTTGCCCATATCTTCATACTCAAGAATTTCTGCTCTTCAATGAAAAGCAAAGTTCTTCCTGCATTTACAAAATGTAGATATTGACTTAGTATTATAGTTCACTTTTATCACACACAGAATGTGTGAAAGAATAAGATTATATTTGTTTTTATTTTTAATATTCCAAAAATTTGACCACAGCCTAAAAGTTAGTTGAGATCAAGGAGAATTCAGATTCCTTTATTTCTATCTAGAAACTGTTGATTGTGGGTCCTCTGTGACCTACATACATGGGGGTCTTTGCTGTTTGGCAGGAGGGTTGGGGAGATGATTGGTGCACAACGTCCCTAAGGGGAGAGAAAAGAAAATAATGGAGTCTGATATTTCTCCATCCTTCTGGGCTATTTCTTCCCCCTCCTTCTGCTTCTGCTGCTTTGAGCCCACTTGAAAATCAACAGAGACTGAGAACACTGTTTCCTAGAGAACTCTTTGAGATATGGTAGGGGAAGGAGAACAATAGAACTGTTTAGATGCTCAAGCAACAGACTGAATTTGAAAGAGTGGTTATTCCTACCACTGTGTCTCTCTGATTCTTGGGGTTGGTGGCTTTGGGATCTTTGAGAGACTGTGTCCTTTGTGACTTCATACATTAGTGACCATCAGGAATGGCAGCAGAGAGGTATGTTCAAGCACATTTGTGAGCAGAAGATATTGCCAAGGGAAAGCTAGGAAGGAGAGGAAGGTCAGAGTAGATGTTAAAAGGGGTCATGGCTTAAAAGAAGGGTTGGGAGCCCATGTGGACTATTGCAGGGAATGACTAAGAAATATTTGGATATGGATTTTGGAGGAGGCTGGAGAATTTTCCCAAATAAATGGAGATCAAAGCACGTTATTAGTGTTATCAAAGTGAGTCTTATCTGTCCCCATCCTGAGTACAATTATTCATTGTATTATTAATTAAATAAACTATTATTCAATTCTGAATGACACTCAGTAAATTTGCTCTGATTTCTGACTTTTAGGTCAAGACTAACTACTACTTATCACCCGTTTTTTCCTTATTAGTAAACAATTTGTTCATCAATTCTACAATCATATACATCAGCTTTTAGCAATGACTGTTTTATAATTACTTAGATAACTAAAAATCACAGACTATATTCACAGCGTGGTGTGTGTGAGGTATTTGGAAGTCAATAAGTACATTTACAATTTTAATATGATATTACAAAATTTTTGATGGCCACATATACAGAGTTAAAAAGTTATACAGGGAGCTCATGTGGCTCAAGCAGTGAGCACCTGCTTCCCACACGGGAGGTCCCAGGCTCGGTTCCTGGTGCCTCTTGAAAAAACAACAACAACAACAAGCAAAACAAATGAAAAAACCAACAGGGGGCCAATATGTAGCTCAGTGGTTGAGTGCCAGCTGCCCACATATGAGGTCCTGGGTTCAATCCCCGGCCTGGTACCTCAAAAAAAAGTTATACTTTGTTTGGGAGAGTCAGGAAAGGCCTCCCATAAGAGGTAAAATCTAAGCCATAAAAGATGAATAGTTGTTTCCAGATGGTGAGAATAAAGGGGAATAGCCCAGGCAGAGAGTACAGCACATGTAAATGCGTTATGAGATTTGTTAGCGTACTACAAGAGATTTTAAACTTCTTCAGCATATAAGATGAAATGGTTTTTAGAGTTCATATAATAAAATGATTTTTAAGGTCAACCTTTGCACTTTATGATGGGAAATCACTGAACAATTGTAGTAAAAGATTAATATGACTATATTTTAAGGTATGAACATTGATGCCATTATGTATTATAATAAATATAATTATTTACATATGAATATGCACAAACACTTTTCAATTTAGTTTTTCATTTTCCTTCTTACATTCTTCAGTTTCTTCTCTTACTCTATTTGGATATGCCTTCACAATGTTCACTTCAAAATCCCATCAAAAGACTCTTTGGAGATAAGATGAAGAAAATCCATGAAATGAATCCTAGAGGGACCTGTTAGGATAAGGTGCTTTCATATAACTACCAGTATAATTATTTTTAAGTAAGTTCACAAAAAATTCATGGATCTGCTGCTTGAGAGACAGATTTAGAAGGGATATTCTTCATAGAAGAATGCCTTTCTCTATTACCCAATTGTGCATTCAGTTTCTGAGTTATGATAAACAAATAAACATCAAATTCCACATTTTGGAAATCTATCATTCCTTTTTTCTTTTTAGAGAAACCAAAGCACTTTTATTGATGATAAAATCATAAAATTAACATGCAATATTTTGTATTCCTCAAGCACATTCCATAGATACACATATGCATTTTTATAGCATAATGACTTAGTTTTGTTGTACTCAATAATAACAGTTGCTGATCTTTCATGTTTCATTTGTTGCTGATCATATTTTTTTCAATTAGTAAGTGGTTATATATTTGATCATTTACATGCAAAGAAAGTATTTGTTGTGACATTATATTTGTTTCATTTTCTGTATACATACATACTTATATGTATTAAATTGATTAATTTTACTATGGTACCCCTGTTAGTTTTTTTTTTTTTTTTTTTCTGATTTTAAATCAAAGAAGTTGTAGGTTTACAGAAAAAATCATGCATAAAATACAGAGTTCCCATATACCACCCTGTGATTAACAGCTTATATTAGTGTGGTACATTTGTTATAATTCATGAAAGAACACATTTATAATGTACCATTACCTATAAACCATCATTTACAATAATGTTCACTGATTGTGTTGTACAGTCTTATTTTTAACAAATTTGTATCCTAGAAAAATATATACAATTAAAATTTCCCCTTTTAACTACCTATATAATTCAGTGCTGTTAATTATATTCACAATATTGTGCTACCATCACCCCCATTTATTACCAAAACCTTATGATCAGCCCAAATAGAAACTGTACAATGTAAGCATTAATTCTTCTTTCCCTGTCCCCTCTCCCATGGTAACCTATCAATCATTTCTTAATAAAACTTTTGCTTTAATAAATCTTCAGTTCCAGTCATTATTTTTTTTTCTTTTCACTTTGTTCTTTTTCTCTTCATTGGTGACACGATTCCCTCAAGAATCTTTTCATAAAGATAGGCACTTTCTTTCTAAGAAAGAAGGGGTTTTAACCAGTGAACAGTTATCTACACCTCATTGTATTCTCTAGCATCAACCGTATTTGCACTTACCACGAGGAACAAGTCCAAAAATCTAGATTGCCAGGGTCTTCTGAGGAGAGGATGGAAAGTGTTATTTCCATACCTCAAGGTGTTTTGCTGATGCTCCCACTCACTGTGATATGGATACCCTTTTAAATTTCACTTGCAGAATTAGCAAATAAATGTACAATGTATTCTGCTCCCCTTCTCGCCTGCCAAAGTATGAATGTACATCTACATTGTAAATTATAAAATAATATTGTTTTCTAAATCTAGAAGGTAAAGTATTTCCCAAATGATTCCAAAATTCAATATATATATATAAATCTAATAATATAAGACAGTAAAGTGTATATTTTTTCTCTCAGATAGCATGGTTAATTCAATGTCATCTTGAACAAAGTCAGAATGAAGGAAACTAATGACTTTAGTAACTAGGTGTTGAGAAATTACTTTACTCTCACAAATAATATATTTTCCTTAGTGTATTAGCTTTCTATTAATGCTGTAAAAATTACCATAATATTGACTTAAAACAACAAGAGTTTATTATCTTACAGTTATTTAGTTTACAGTCTGAAATGGGTCTCACTGGGCTAAAATTAAGATTGTCCTTTCTGGAAGCAATTCTGCTATGACAAATACCACACAATGGGTTGGCTTAAACAACAAGAATAGACTGGCTGATGGTTTCAGAGGCAAAAAGTCTAAAAATCAAGCATTGATAAGGCTATGCTTTCTCCCTGTAGTCTGCAACTTTCTAATTGTGGCTTGTTGCAATGCTTGGTGGTCCTTGGCTTGCATCTGTGCCTTTCATTACATGCCTCTCTCTCTCCTTGTGTCTGCTCTGCCAATTTCCACTGGTTTCTAGATTGTGGCTCCTTCTTTGGCTTATTCTGACTTACTGTGTCCAAATATTTTCTGCTTATAAAGTACTCCAGTAATCTAAATTAATGTCTGCCCTGTTTCAGTTAGGCCACAACTTAACAAAAAATAAAACCTGCAAAAATGTCGATTTACACATGACTTCATACCCACAGGAATATAGATTAAGATCAAATTTTAACCTATGAGAGACCATCCTCTGGACCCCAAAAAGACATGTCCTTTTCACATGCAAAGTACATTCACCCCATCTCAACAACCCAAAAGCCTAAAGTCATTTCTGTAGCAATGCTAATTCTAAAGTAAAACCAATATAGATGTGGTCTGTTCTGTGGCAAAATTCCCTTTTGTTTGTGGACCTATGAAACCTAGAAAACAAATTATCTGCTATCAAAATACAATTGTGGAACAGGCAAAGGATAGACATTCCCATTCCAGAAGGGAGAAATTGGAAGGAAAACATGGGTCATGGGGTCTCAAACAAGTCTGAAAACCAACAGGGCAAACTCCATTAGATTTCAAGGTCTGAGAGTCATCTTTGGATGGATGCCTTGTCCTCCAGGTCTGCAGGAGCAACAGGGTCACTCTTTCCAAGCACTGGGGCAACAGCGTGTTCTGCCAGTACACTAGGGTCTAGATCCCACCCTCTCTGACCACTGGAGTAGTTGCCATGCTCTGATTGAAAACTGAGACTTAGAACCTAACTCTCTGAGTAATGAGGTGGTGGCTGATCTCCCTGCCAAATGAAGCAGAAGACTTGCCTCCTCCAAGTTCCCCTGGAGGAAGCCCCTTTCTTGGCTTGAGGAGATCTCTTCAGTTCAGACCTCTGCTTTCATGCCCTTGAAGTCATTTTTCCTTCATTCTGTCTTGTCTCTGCCTTTTTTATTCCAGTCTGGCAGTACTTCTGCTCATACAAAATTCTGAAAAATCTTGCCAGTTTTGCATACACCTCAAGGGGATCCAGACCACCAAACAAAAGGATTTTCTGCAGATCCATCTTGGATAAGTACATTCCAAATCCTGATTTCATTTGCAATTGGATTCATGCCTATTCTCCTTACCAAAGGGTGGTTCAGTCACAAAATCATTAGCAAAGGGTGGCTCAGTAATATCCTTGCATAGAACCCTTTTTGTAAATCCTTTTTCCAGGAAGAGAAGTCTCCTCCTGGGAGTTCAGGAAGAACCCTGACAGAGTCATTTCTGACCCTACTCTCAGAGCCCACATGATTTTCCAAATCATCAGCTGATGGTTCCTTTGTGCTTAAGAGTTCAGCCTTTAATTTATCCCTTTCTTCTATTATTTTACTATAAGCAAAACAAGGAGAAACCAAATTGACCTTCCAAATTTTGCTTGGAAATTTCCTCAGCTAAATATCCAAGTTCATCATTTATAAAGTCTGCCCTTCTAGCTAAACCAGAACACAATTTTACCATGTTTCCAATAACACATCCAACATTTCCTTCTACAGCCTCACTGGAAGCACTGTTAACAAACATATTTCTACCAACATTCTACTCATGACAAATTTTGCATTTTCTAAGACAATAGAAACTTTCTTTACTGTTCTTACTTATTATTAAGCCCTTACCAGAAATGCCTTTAATATCCATATTCCTACTGACAGCCTCTTCAAAGCTATCTAGGCTTTTTCTACCACATGTATCAAAATTCTTCCAGCCTCTGCTCATTGTCAAAACCATGTCTACGTTTTTAAGTATTTGTAATAGAGACACCTACTTCTGATAGCAAAATATGGTCTTAGTTGTCAGGCTGCTATTGCAAATACCACACAGTGGTTTGTTTGGCTTTAAAAACAAGAATTTGTTGGTTCATGATTTGGGAAGCAGGAAGTCCAAAATCAAGGTGTTGGGAAGGCAATGCTCTTCCCATGAAATCTGTAGTATTCTGGTTCTGGCTTGCCACAATCCTTGGAGTCCTTTGGCTTGCAGCTTTGCCTCCCATTATGTGGTGATCTCTCTTCTTGTGTCTGCTCTTCTAGATTCCATAGAATTCTAGCTTCTGGCCTCTCTCTGTGATCTCCAGATTTATAGTGTCCAGATTTCTTCTGCTTATAAAGGACTCCAGTAATACAGATTAAGGTCCACTCTGATTCAGTTAGGCCATATCGTAAATAAAAATAACATCTTCAAAAGGTTCTATTTACACATGAATTTGCACCCATAGGAATGCTGATTAAGAATAAGAATACATCTTTTGAGAGGGTGCATCATTCAACCTTCTACAAGGTTCTAGGGGAGAATTCATTTCCTTGCCTTTTTCAGCATCTAGAGATAGTCCACAGTTCTTAGCTTATGCCCCCTTCCTCCATTTTCAATGTCAACAACATAATATCTATTTAAGTCTGATTTCTCTCTGACTCTGAATACAGTAGAGAAAGTTTCTACACATTTAAATACTCATAGGATTAGATTGGGCCCACCCAGATATTCAGGATAATCTCCCCATCTCAAGGTCTTTACCTTAATCAAACCTGATATTACCTTAATATGTAAGGTAAAATATTAATAGGCTTCAAGAATTAGAACATGGTCATCTTTTGGTGTAATTATTCTTTCTACCACACTTAGTTTTGTTTTGTTTTTTTCTTTTGACACATTCACTTGGATAAATTGGAATGATCTTCTGGGTGTGTTTACTTATTAAAGCAAAGTTTAACATACTGGTAAGCCTTGTGAAATTCCCTTCAGTACTTGACATTAGATAACTCTTAGATTTTATGTATGTAAAGCAAGAAATATGCCCATTTATGCTCTGTTACATGATCACATTTTAAATATTTCTTAAAAATTTAATAATGAGTTCTTACAAATTGTTTAATATATTATATCACTTATTTGTGTGAAGACAACAACTGAAAGCAGCAAGGAAATCAATATATGTGAAGCATATACTATGTACAATGCCCTGCAGTAAATAATTTATTTGAACTTTAAGCAGAATTTTTACTAACTGTTGCTTCCCATTTTACTGATGTAGATACAGGTGTTCAGAGAACTTAAGTGAGTTGTCCTTATTTCTTTAGGACACAAGGGCTGGAGCATGGACTCAAATACAAACTTGCCTGGTTACAAAACCCACATCATTTCCAGAATATAGCACTAAAATGTGTGAAGGCTGGTAATGCCATTGAATAAATCAAATGATCTTTGCCAAATTGAAATAATATTTAAAACTAGACCTTACAGATAAGTTTCTAAAGCAGATGTTTGAATGGATTAACCTAAGATATGCTTCAGTTTTTTATCTTTTAAAGATTTTTTATTTATTTACTCATTTATCCCCCCCCCTGCTGCTTGTGCTCGCTGGGCCAGCCAGCCACGCCGCGCGGGCGGGCCCGCCCTCACCAGGAGGCTCCGGGAAACGAACCCGGGGCCTCCCATATGGCAAACGGGAGCCCTACTGATTGAGCCACAGCCGCTTCCCAGTTTTTTATCTTAAGTGACCATTTTTTCAGACTAAGGATTGATTTGCTTGCCAATCACAAACTTGCTGAGGCTACAAACTGATGAGACAAAAGATGCTGAAATTATGGATGAAGCAAACATTTCTTGGTAGGCATTTGACAAATAAAAGAGTGCAGAATGATACTTTTACATTTTGGCATTTGGGGCGTCAGGGATTTTATTTTCTCCCTGCTGGCAAATCTTTGAATTATAAGCCACTGTCTGATCAGACACTCATTTGAATCTAGCTAAATATTTCAGCAAGAATCCTAAGTGAATTTTGTGCATAGTCTCCCAGAACAGGTTCACTGCTTAATATAATGTTTCATGCACAGCTTTGTGTATTTAATTGAAAGTTTATAAAATTAATATTCTACATTCCACATATATAAAAATGAAATATTTCTCTTCAGATTCTGATTTATTTTGATTTTTTTTATACTGGTGATGATGGCTGGGAGTTCACTTACCCCATAAAAAACATGTTCTTAACCTTAATCCATTCCTGCAAATGGACCATTGTAGATAGAATCTTTTGATGAAGTACTTCAGTTATGGTGTGGCTCAACTGCATCAGGATGGGTCATAACTGCATTATGGAAGCCTTATGTGGAAAACCACAGAGAAGCCATGGGGAGCAGCTAGAAACTGAAAGACAACCTAACCAAGAAGAGAAAGAAGATGTCACCTTATGCATTGCCATGTGACAGAAAAGTCAAAGAACCCCAAAGATTGTCAGCCAGCCAGAAGATACCGATCCTAGGAAGAAGCAAGCCTTTTAACCCTGAAACCATGAGCCATTACATTTCTCTTGTTAAGCCAACCCGTTTTATGGTATTTTGTTTTAGCAGCTAGGAAACTGTAATACTAGTCTAACTAGATAGATTAGGATTCTTAGATGTTACCTCATAATAAGTTTCATGAAAAGTTCCTCTTAATCTTATCAGTCTCTGGGCTATCCAACAAAGGAAAGAGAGCTGGGAAAGCAAAATAAATAAGATACAGAATATAGGAAGAAGAAGAAGGAGATGATATAATAGGGTAAAGAATGAAGGAGAAATTTCCAAGCTTGTGTTTCTAAGTAGTTTGTGGCAATTGATCTGATATATGTAGACATGATTATGCAGAGCTAGGTTGAATGGCAGGTGTGACTTCATCTTAGGAATATCCCCTGGCAGTTGGCTATTTTTACCCAGGACCTCATTGGTAGTGGGACCAGTCAGAGTTATCTCAAAGATGAGATCTGGTAAACTCCCAAATCCTTGGCAACTATCATCAGGAAATCCAGAGGATCCTTTCATAAACTATGGAAAAACAAGAGATAGGAGGTTAACGGCTGATAATCAGTTTTAGCACCCAAAAGACAGACAGAAGAGTCTTGATAGATGCTGAGATGTCAGGTAGACTTCAGACAGGACATTGCTTTGTTCATTAACTAAACACATCTTCAATATTTCTTTCCCTCCTCAAACCAATTCAAATTTTTGACATAATAAAATGTGAGTTAATAGATTTACTATATAGATAGCATAAACCTAGTAGTTCACTTTTTCTAAGAAACTGTGAAAGAGGGATAAGAAAACAGCCAAAGAGAGACAGTCTCTGCCATGGTAATTAGAAGAAGTGAGGAAGGGGGTGAATTAAAAACCAAAACCAAAACGAAACAAAAAAACCATCAGCTTTAAAACTGGAGACTTCTATGTACAAATTCTGACTCAGTCACTTAGTAACAGTAGGACCTTGAGTAAATTACTTACTTCTCTGAGTCAGTGTCTCTTAATATAAAACACAGAATTGTAACATCTAGTTTTTAAGGTCACAATGAAAATCAAGAGAAATAATATATAAAAGTGTCTATTGCAATGCACACTTTGTAATTGATAATACTAAGTACTTATAAGTACTATTTTATTTTCTAAATTTTTAAAGGTTTAAAAGATAATTTCTGCAGTGGTTACTTTGATAGCCAAAATTTGTCTTAATTCCATTCCTGTAGGAACAATAATGCATCAAAATGAATCCCTTGGAAATTCTAAATTTAGAACAGCACATTTTTTCCAATACTGAGAATGATCTCCTTCTCTCCTCTTTCTTCTTCTCTGTCTCTAGCTTCACAATCTCCCAGCATAAACAATTAGAACACACATTCATAAATTAATTTTTAAAAATCAATACATATTTATTATATAACTATGATGATGAATTTGAAATTGAGAAACCATATAATATTTGGCATATACCATGGAAAATTGTTTTAAAATACAACTATTTTAATGCTATGGAGCTTTTAACAATATGATAAAAAATGAAATCTCTGCCTCAACATCAAGATTCTGACTAGTAGCTTAAATAAACTCTAAAGAAACATTTTTCTTTATTATTTTCCCAACTTAGCAGCATTCTTTTTCTCCTTAGAAGTCCTTCTGTAGTGATATTTAGGCTTGGTATTTTCTATAGCTAGAACAGCACAAAATCAAAATGTGCAGGAAAAAAATAAGTGGCATGTGAGGATCATCTCTTGTCCTTAGGCAGTGCTCTGGCAACAAGAAGTTCAGTTGTTTTACTGTGGTCTTGTCAGGCATCCTGTTCCTTAATGGAGAAGCTAACGTCTTGGCAGTAACTGCAAAAGCAGCTAAGAGTAATAAAACCTCAGTCTTTCTGTCAGGAAACTGCCTGTGATTTCTTTTTTCACAACTACATTATGTGTCTTTACAAGTCTTTCCTTTGCTATACACTTTGGCATTACCGAATAGAAATGTCATGTCCATAGAGAATATCTTGTTGTTCAAGTCCTTTACCTTAATATTTTAGGTGATATTATGGCTTAGATGCTCTTTGAGAAGTTGAAAACATTGAAAAGATATTTCTATAAGACTTGAATTTTTCATATGCTTTGAAGTCCAAACAAATGCTTGGATTTTGTTTTCTTAATCAAGATAATGAAATTTTACTATTGCACTTAATTTACTGATATTTTTCAGAAAAAAATATTTTATTTAAATTAGCAGCTTAGTGCATTCTATGCTGTGAATTTATGTAGTATATTAAAAATGTAGAAAATAAGCCAATATTAAAATATTTATAAGGGTTATTCAAATGTAAATATTGTAAAAGTAAAGTATGAACACATTCAACTGAATAAGCACAGAATTTCTGATGGAAATGGGTTATTGTAAAATATGTGAATGGATAAAAAATATTTCTGTTTTGACACGGAGATGTTAATCAAGGCTCAAGACATGTAGCCGAAGAAGTACAGATGACTTAGGAAGAGGAAATTTATTAAAGAAAAAGAGGTAGAAATGAGTCACATAAATTACATGTCTCTACTCTCTATTATTTCTTACTTAGCCCTTATTTCTTCCTATTTCCTTAATGAAACAGACTATGTGGCCCTTTTTTTAAAAAAAATAAATATGTTGTTGGTACATGTCAGAATATGGATGAAACTTGAAGATATTATGTTGAGTAAAATAAGCCAGACACAAAAGGATAAATATTGTATTATGTCACTGACTTGAAATAATTTTAGAATAAGCAAATTCATAGAGTTAGAATCTAGAATATAGGTTACCAGGGTTCAAGGTGGGAATAGGTAATGAGGAGATAAGGCTTAAAATGTACAGGGTTCTTATGTGGAATGACGGAAATGTTTTGGGAATGGATGGTGGGGATTGTTGAAGGACATTGTGAACATAATTAACAGCACTGAAATCTATATCTGAATGTGAATAAAAGGGGAAATATTAGGTTGTATGTATGATAAAAATAAAAAAAAATTTAAATTGTTATTGGGGCATAATGCACACAGCACACAATTCATCATCAACACAATCAATTTTAAAACTTTCATTGCTGCAAAAAGAAATTTTCTACCTATTAGAAGTCACTCCTCACTTCCCTCCAATTCTCCCAACCCAGGGAACCACTAAGCTACAGTCTGTCTATACAGATTTGCCTATTCTGATAATTTCATATGAATAGAATCATACAACATATGGCTTTTTATGACTGACATTTCTTTTAACATAATGTTTTCAAGATTCAGCCATGTTATAGCATTTATCAGCACTCCATTATATTTTATTGCTGAAAAATATTCCACTGGATGGATTCCTTATAGATTTGGCTTACAAGTATTTTGTTGAGGATTTTTGCATCTATATTCATTAGAGAAATTGGTCTGCAATTTTCCTTTTTTCATAGAATCTTTATCTAGTTTTGATATTAGGGTGATGTCGGCTTCATAGAATGAGTTTTGTAGAATTCCTTCCTTTTCAAGTTTTTGCAAGAGCTTGAGCAAGATTGGTTAGATCATCTTTGAATAATCGGTAGAAATGACCTGTGAAGGCATCAGGTCCTGGGCTTTTCTTTTTTTTGGGGGGTGGGGGGTGGGTTTGATGACTGTTTCAATCTCTATTTGTGATTGGTTTATTGAGGTCTTCTATTTCTTCTAAGGTCAGTGTAGGTTGTCCATGTGTTTTTAGGAATTTGTTCATTTTGTCTACATTGTCTAGTTTGTTGGCATACAGTTGTTCATAGTATCCTTTTATGTTCTTTCTTATTTTTGCAGGGTCAGTGGTAATATCCACCCTCTCATTTCTTATTTTATTTATTTGCATCTTCTCTCTTTTTCACTTTGCCAGTCTAGCTAAGGGTTTGTCCATTTCGTTACTCTTCTAGAATAATCAGCTGTTGGTTGTGCAGCATTCCTTTTCTCTTGCTGCTTTCAGAATCCTCTCTTTATCTCTGGTATTTGTCATTCTGAAGAGTAGGTATCTTGGAGTAGGTCTATTTGGATTTATTCTGTTTGGGGAGCATTGTCCCTCTTTGATATTGATATTTATGTCTTTCATAACAGTTGGGAAGTTTTCAGTCATTATTTCCTCAAATATTCTCTCTGCCCCTTTTCTGTTCTCTTTTCCTTCTGGGACACCAATAACACATATGTTTGTTCTTTTTTGTATGACCATTCAATTCCCTGAGACGCTGTTCCATTTTTTTTTCCATTCTCTTCTCTTTCTGTTCTTCTGTCTCTTCATGTTCAGATGCTTGGTCTTCCAAGTCATTAATGTTGTCTTCCATCAATTCCAATCTGCTTTTATATGCCTCTAATGTGTTTTTAATCTCATCCATTGTGTCTTTCATTCCGATAAGCTCTGTTACTTTTCTTTGCAGGTTTTCAACTTGTTCTTTATACTTACCTACTGTCTTCTTAATATCCTTTGATTTAGGAGATTTGTGTGATTATTGTAGATTAGTTGTCATAAATCCTGTGTCTTATCAGGATTTTTGCTTTGTTCTTTTGGCTGGGCCATTTCTTCCTGTTTCTTAGTATGGCTTGCATCATTATGCTGATGTCTTATCTGAATATGTTGGTGAATTTACTCTGACAGAAAATTTCTTTCTCTTGCGTAGTGAAATTGTTTCACAGCTTTTCTTGGATTTTGGGTTTAACTTACTCTAAGTTTTTTAAATTGCCCAGCTTAATTTATCAAAATAGGATCAGGAACTCACTAATGGGGTGCAGATTGCTCAAAGGGGTGGGACATAAGACTCAAAAGCATTTTTTCCCCTCCCTGCAGTTTCCCTGCTGGCCAGCAGAGGGTGCTTGTCAGCAAATCTTTCCACAGAAGTGTGTTTCAATTTACACTTGCCGCTGATTCTGGTCTGGCAGGGCCAAGATTCAGTGTGGCTTCTGAAGCAAAATTCACTGAAGAGAAACCACTCTCTGCTCTCTGCCACACTGTCTCTCTTCCCATGGAGGAAGAGGTCTGTTTCCACTTCAGTTGGCTGCAGAAAACCATGAGTTATATCAAGGCTGTTCACCTTGATGGTAGGGGATGAGTGCCATTCCTAGCCACTGGGTTAGTAACTCACGGTTTACTTTCAACTTCATCTCTCTGTCCTGTGCCCTCCTGGAAGATGTGCAGCACTCTCCTGGTCTGCATATCCCCAAAGCAGCTCCCTCAAGGAGATTTTTGCCCTTCCTCCATTGTTTTGTGAAAGAGTTGGCCCTGCCTGCCTACTCCAACACCATCTCCCTGGAAGTCTTCACCTGATTGTTTTGATTGCTGTCGTTTGTGTGAGCCTTCCAATTTTGTTATTTTTTCAAGATTATTTTGGGTATTTTGAGTTCCTTGCATTTTTTATTGAATATTAGGTTCAGCTTGCCATTTTCTATAAAGAAGCCAGCCGGGATTATGGTAGGGATTTTGCTGAATCTGTAGATCAATTTGGAGATTATTTCCATTTTAACAATATTAAATACATGTAAAAGGGATGGCATTATACTTATTGATACATGTACAAGGGATGTCTTTATACTTATTTAGTCTTCATTTCTGTCAAAAATGTGCTGTATAATTTAATAGTATAAGTTTTATACTTCCTTTGTTAAATTTTTTTCCTATGTGTTCTTTTTATGTTATTGTAAATAAAACTGCTTTCTTAATTTCAATTTCAGGTTATTCATTGCTAGTATATATAAATATAATTGATTTTGTATATTGATTTTTATCTTGCAATTTGATGAACTTTTTAATTCATTCTAATAGATTTTTTAGGTCACTCCTTAGTATTTGCATATATAAGGTCATGTAAAATGCAGATAATGTTCCATATTTCTTTCAAATATGGATGCAGTTTATTTATTTATTGCCTGATTGCCCCAGTTAGAAATTCCAGATTGTTGTGAGAGAGAACATCCCTGCCCTGTTCCTGATCATAGAGGGTAAGTTAGAGATAACTGTTACAAGTAATTGGTTTATAGTTTCTAGTCTTTTGTTTTTTGTTGATCTTTGCCTATTTGTTCTATCTATTAATGTAAGTGGAATGTTAATATTTACACTTACTGCTGTACTGAATATTTCTAGTTTCAATTCTTTCAGTTTTGCATCTTGTATTTTGGAACTCTGATATTAGTTATGTATATATGTAGTAGTGCTTTTTCTTTTGAAAGTCTATTTTTTCTGATATTAGTATAATTTTGCTGGCTTTATTATGGTTTTTATCTCCATAAAGTCTATTTTCATCCCTTATTTCAAACTTTTCATATATTTGAATCTGAAGAGTGTCTCTTATAAACACAGACAGCATCTAATTAAATACTGTGTGATTTTAAAAAAATCTAAATTGATAATCTCTGCCTTTTGAATGTATTTTTAATCCATTCACATTTAATGTTTTCACAGACATAATTGGGTTTTCTGCTATTTTCCCTTTATTTTCTGTATGTCTCATGCCTTTTCCCTCTATTCCTCCTTTAGTGCCTTTGTACATTGCCAAAATTTTTAGTGTAACATTTTAATTCATTTAATTTTTTTAATTGTCTATTTTTGAGTTATTTTATTAGTACTTGATAAGTTTATAAATTATATAAACTTATCAGAAATCACTTGAGATTTATCATAACTGAATTCTAGTGAGATATATAAAACATTACTCTTATATAGCTTTATCCTCTCTTCCCTTTTTTGTGTGCTATTACTTTTTTTATTCATTACACCTATATATGTTACAATCCAAAAACATGTTTTCATAATTATTAGAATGTTATAAATATATAACATAAAAGAATGTTATAACTTTTAAAGGAGCCTAGAGAAGAAAGAATATTAAATTTTCATTTATAGATTGTGTTATAGTAACTTGTTTATTTACTTTTACTGGTTCTTTTCATATTTTACCTTGTGTTGGGGTTATCATGTGGCATAATCTTACTCCAATGCAGTTTTACTCCCATCCGCAACCATTGTTCTTTTGTTGTCAAATATATTGCATTTTTTTTATGTTATGGTCACAACAATACAATTATATACATATTGTTTCACATAATTATTTTATAAATCTCCAATGAAAATAGGAGAAATGCATATTTATAATTAATGTGTTTATAATTACATAAGTGACATTATATTTTTTCTTATGCTTTTTACTTTTCATGTGGTTTGAATCACTTTCTGATGCCACTTGCTCTCACCTGAATAATTTTCTTAATTTTTCTTGAAAGGTAGGTCTGCTAGCAACAAAATATCTCAGTTCTTGTTTATCTTCAAATATATTAATTTCCACTTTATCTTTGAAAGACATCCACATACACATCAAGAAACCTAAAGAACTTCAAGTGGAAGAAACACCCAAAGATCCACACCCAGTCACAAATGTTGAAAGACAAGAGAAAAATTTAAAACTAAGAAGTGAAAAACAACTTGTCAAATACAAGGGAACTCCAATAAAATCTACAGCAGATGACTCTTTAGAAACAATGGAGACCATTGAATAGGAAATGATATATCCAATGTGTTGAAAGCAAAAATAAAGCCTCATAACTAAAAATCTGATATCCAACCAAACTGCCTGGTGGAGAGGGAGGACCACTTTCTCAACCACTCCTACCAAGTATGAAGATTTTGTCATGCTCCTACCAAGTATGAAGATTTTGTCATGCTCCTAACAACTATGAAGATTTTGTCTGGGTGTGTTTTGGGGGGAAGAAGAGTGTATCAGCTCTTGGCTCAAATGTCATAGGCTTTTGCTGTACTTAAAGAAATTTAGTATATTTTCTTGAATAAATGTGTTTTCATTTTTTTATATGCCCTAAGGTAAGGGCTCTTAACCATTTTTTTTCCACAGACCCTTTTGCCAGTCAGGTGAAAACCATGAACCCCTTCTCAGAATGTAGTGGCAGATAGTTTTATGACACTCAACATCATAAATCAAAGAAAATAAAGATAATAAGTTGATTTTTTTTTCAATTCAAGCTCATAGACCCCCTGAAATCTTTCCATGGACCCCTTGGAGCTCCATGGACCCTGGTTAAGAGCCCTTGCCCTAAGGGTATTTTTCAAAAAGATTTAAATGTAATTTTTTGGTGAGGCACTGATTTATTTATGAGACTTGAGTGCTTTAGTACAGAATGCTACAGAGGTGATACATGTTTTTGCTTCAATACATTCAAACATTGATATTCTGATAATTTCAAGGTAAACAAGTTTCAAGACAGAGTAACCTTGTTAAAAATATCCTTTTGATAGATTATTTTTCTATAAATAACAGACTAAGGAAACCAACATGTTCAACAAACAAGGTCCTAAAGCATGACCATTGTTTGCTCAACAGGAGAGGACAAAACAAACAATAAAAGTAAGGAACAAAACCGATGCAAGTACTTACATTTCTGTCTTGAAGAAATAAGTTATATTAAGGAGGATGAGGGAGACAGACGGAAGAGACCTGAAAACTAATCTGAGTGCAAAGGGGAAATTTCAAAGCTTTGAGAAGAGAATACCACAACGCACCTACTAGAGAGGGGTAAAGGAACATATTCTGAAAGGAAGTGAGGAGGGCAATATTGAATAAGCATACACCATGTTTGCAGCAACACAACGGGACACAGTAACCTCACCTGGTCTGCAAGAGTGAAAGGGCAGCAAGAGGGCTGTGTAAGAGACAGTTTTCTGTGACTTCCACTGTCATTGTATTTCACAACCACAACAGCAGAACAGTGTGCTCACTACTGGAGAATGGAGACCTGTTGAGTTTCAAGGACAACAACACATCTTTCCTGCATTTGATTTTTAAATTTTTGCTTTAGAGCTAAGTTTTATATAGCTAAGTGTGTATTCAGAGAATAAAAATCTACTTTTCTTCTTACAAAAATAATGATATAATACCCCACACTGTACAAAATAAAGTATTATGAAGTAAATTAAACTCAGGATAATCTGACAAAAGTTGTTTTTTGATTGGGTATAGGTTCAATACAAATTCAACAGACTATTCCTCAGGTAGTTTGAAGTATGAAAGGCCAAGAAACCTCCCTTACAAAAAAGGGGCATTTGACCAGGGGCCTCTAGAACACATTTGGCTTTAGTACATTGCTGACCCATAAGATCTACCCAGCTGACCCTACAAAGGAAAATGAGATTTGTTAGTGGTGGCATCTAGGAAAAGAAGGTGTCTGGGCAGTAGAATCAGGCCTAACTGCTTCTCTAAAAGAGATGAAGATCAGTGGCTGGAAGCTCATTTGTCACATGTCTGGGTACCATGACTTAAACAAACTGGAGAATGACTTCCCTCAAGATCAAGCACTGTGGAAAAAGCAAGCAAGAGAGCAGTAATCAGGTATGGAAGGAGAGGACATCAGCCAGCCCATGGACATGCATAACCCCTATTTAGAAGCATGCTTCCCAGGGGATGAACCACTTGAGCAAACAAAGAGTTCTGGTCCACCTCAAACCTCACTGGATGTCACCTGATCTTTACTTCTAAGCTTATGTAGATGAAAACAGGCACTGGGGGATAAGAACTGAAGTGAAGATAGATTAATGCTCAGTTTGTAGTACTCCAAAAACACAGACACCTCTATGATTCCCAACAAGAAAAGGAACAACCTAAAGTAAGTTTTTAAAAGCACCCATACCTTTCCATACTCAAGCAATTTCCACATGTCACATTGGGTTATGTACAAAGTCACAGAGCCATAAATAATGGGGTGAAGGGGACCCCAGGAGGAGTACATGTTCATCTATTCATTCTATGCTTCTCAATAATTTTCCAGCAGTGTGTAAGATGCACATGTATTTCTTTAAAGATACATATATAAGATACTCTTTTAAAAAATGCAATGTATTCTTTTCTTTTGTTTCAAACAAGAAGAGGGCATCGTTAAACACAAGAATGCAGCAGTGAGACTGTGAAAAGAGTGTACAGAACTAGGAACAGAGGCAACTGAAGGAGAGAAGGTCAGTAAAGTAACCAAGGTGGTCAGCAGTAGGGAGGGAGCCAGGGGCACGTGGAAAGAGGGTTCATTTTGGAAGGGTGGCTTATTTTTTTTTTAAAACTACTTATTTATTCATCTGTTTTATTTAGGTTCTTCAGCTAGTCCAGCAATTTCTGTGTGGTGAGAATGTGCATGTATCCTATTAGCACTTCCACTTTCCATTCAGGTTCATGCCTCCAAAGATGAAAATATTGAGGTGGGAGTCACTGCTGTATTCCCCAGGGATTTTATTCTTATGCCAGGGTCCATAGAGGACACTGGCAGCAGTGGTAGTCAAAGAGGCATAGGAACAGGATAGGGCTTGGTATCAAGTTTGTCCTCAAGTGTCCTCCATGATATCATTAATAATTGGAGTCCATCATGAGCTGGTAGTTCTGCACACTAATGTGAATGCATAAGTTCCAGCTTGCTCCTGCTATGCAAAGTGGAGTCTGTGAAAATGTGCATCTCCCAGGTGAGCCATGTTGGTGATGTTCTCATTGTCCTTTGGAGGAATCTGAGCATGCTGGATTAGTTTGTTCAGGTTTTCCTCAATGATTAAAAAAAAAAAATAGAGAAGGATGATGCAGATTTTGTTGTAAGTGCTGATGTTTACATCCAGCAGAATGGGAATGATAGCTTTCTTGGGGTCCTTGATCTTTTCCCCTTTGGCATATTGCCAGATCCTGCTCCACCTGGCAGAGTTTATGTACAGTGTCTGGGTAATGCTTCATACAGTCCTTAGCAAGGTGCAAGTAGGTCGAATAAACTTGTGGAGTTCTTTCTGGTAATGGGCCTGCATAGTGCTCTTTTCTCCAATATTCATTTTCTTACTGGAAGAACAATCTCTCAGAAAACGGGTGACATCCTGAGACACTTCTGCAATGTGCTGTGGCACAATGCTATCCAGAGATCATCATTTTTGCCTCCATCTGCACCTCCCTGATGCCCCTCGTCTTGTAGTCATATACATGATTTTCAATAGGCAACAGATCATAACTCATAGCCTGAAAAGTCAATTCATGATGTGCAGGAAACTGAGATCAAATCCATGATCAGAATCAAGGGCTGGAAGCGTGCCTTGTCTGGGCCCTGCCCATTGTTGAGTCATTAGCTTTATAGGCATCCAGCTTCTCCTGGATTAGCTGAGCCAGCAAGACATCATTTTTATATTCCCTCAGATACTGCACAGCTCGGTCCTTCTTCAGGGTGACACACAGAGTTGCTAACTGCTTTGTCAGGAGTTCCAGTATAGGATTCTTCATCTGAGCTTTGTGAGGACTGTAGAAGCTTTGAAAAAGTCAACAGAGTCCAAGGACTACATCTCAAAAGACACCTGAGATTCATATGGGAGAAATTCAAAGTTGATTTCATCAGTTTTGATGATCCTGGCCTTTCTGAATTTTACCTGCGCATTAAACAGGCATCTATACCAGAGTCAGTGAAGAAGACATGATCAGTTCAATCTTTAGCAGTTGGTGGATTCCTAAAGTCACTGATGAAAGAAAGGACAGACAACTGAGGAGTGATGAGATATACATCCTCCAGGATGAAGAGTGGTTGATGATATCTTCCACAATTGTTATGCTTTCAATCATGATGTCAGTCATCTTACAACAGGATGAGAGCATTGCTTAACTGATCAACCACCAACACTTTCCACTCACCCTTCTTTACCTTCTTTATCACATCATGCATGATCTCATTTTTTCCCCCGGTATTAAAAGGGAACTATTTTTTTTTTTTCTTAAGGTTTTCTAAAATATAATGTTCTTTGGATAAAAGGAACCTTTCTGACCATGGCAAGGGGAGCCATCACACTGAGGGAGTCACCAGGCTCTGTCTCTCCTCACACCATGCTGCGGACACCTCGGCCCTCCAGGATCAGCTCACTAGGATGATTGCAGCCTGCTGCTCTGCAGCTGTGCCTAGGACTGACTCTTAAATGGTTGTTTTACTTTATTTTCTTTTTTCATTTTTAGCAGTTATGGTTGTTTCACTGGAGAGTGGATCTTTAAAAACTTCTCCTAGCACCACCATTCCAGAAGTCCATGTGGTTCCTGCCAAGAATGCAGTTTCAGGAATGTTAATGAAGTCAAATGTTAAGTTGCAAAAACAGCAAAAATAAATAAATAAATAATGTCAAGTTGCTTTGGAAAAAAGAAGCTAGTATAATCACTAGAGTCTATTGTAAGATGAGTGTGCATTCTCCCTCCCATGCCCTCAAAAACATACCAATAACATTTAGAATAATTGTGGCAATTATCTGGTATTTTCATCAGAAAGGTTTATGAATCTTTAAACATTTTGGTTCCATCTAATGTATATTAAAAGCCAGATCCAAAAGGGTCAAACCATTTTCAGGTAAATTAACTGCATTCCAAAACAAGGAATATTTATAAGAAATAGCCAACAGCCTAGAAGAGTAAAATTTACAAAGTCTGGAATCCAGTCAGCGTTTCTTACACAAGCAGCAATGCTGGAAAATAATAAATATAAGAAAAGATAATCAATTAAAATATATCCAGTGGGACACACATAGACAAGAACTTTAAAACAGATATTACTCTATTCCATATGTTCAAAAATATGTAGAAATATGGGAGCTATGTAAAAGACACAACTTTTAGATAGGAAATCTACAGTGTGTGAGATGAAAAATGCACTAGATGAGATACTTGGCATATAGGAAATTGCAGAAAGAAACATCATTGAACTTAAAGACAAAATAATAGAAACTATCCAAAATGAAACACAGGTAGAAAAAAATCTATAAGAATAAAGTAAAAGCATAAATGTGAGTGGTGGTCAACTTCAAACACACTAATTTACATGTAATCAGAATCTTTGGGAAAAAAGAGGGGAAGAAAATATTTGAAGAAAAATGACTGAATATTTTTAAATTTGTTTTAAAAATATAAATACCCAGATCCAATATGCTAAATGACTCCCAAGCACTACATATATGAAGAAAACTACATCAAGGCCCATCAGAATATCACAAATTATACAAAACCCCTGATAAACAAAAAATACTGAAAGCAGCAACGGGAAAAAAAGACACAAAAATTACAGTGGAAGTAAGATAAGGATAACAGCACATTTTTTGTTGTTATTGTTAGAAACATTGTGAGCCAGTAAACAATGGAGAAATATTTTTTAAGTAAAAAAAAAAGAGAAATAAAACTATAATTTCAAAATGGCAAAACATCATTCAAAAATGAAAGGAAAAGGAAAACCTTTTCAGCCACATAAAAGCTGAAAGAATTCATCACCAGTTGAGCTACTCTAGAAGAAGTATTAAAGAAAAACAGTCAGGGAGAAAGGATGTGGTACTAAATGGAAAAAGGATCAACACACAGAAAGTGCACAAAATGATCACCACAAGAATAAGTATAAAATATTTGGTTATTATTTAAGTCTCTAAACTATCATTGACTATTTAAACAAAAATAATAACATTGTACATAAATTCATGACAAACATAACATAGAGACAAGGAAAAGAGAAAGCAGTGTATAATTCTGAAAGTTTTCCATAATTTACATGCATATAATATCACTTAAATGTAGACTGTAAGAAGCAAAAGAAGTGTATTATAAACCCTAAATTAAACCCTAAATAACAACCAAAAATGAATATTTGATAAAATCCAAAAAAGGATATAAAATGGAATAATGAAAAGAAAAATAAAAACCAAAAGAAGGCACAATAAGCAAGAGATGGAATAAATAAAAAACAAATAGCAAGATTAAAGATTTAAATATTACCATATCAATAATCACATCAAATGTAAATGGTATAAATACCAGTTAAAAGGTAGAGCTGTCAGATTCATTTTTAAAAATGCAAAGCAAGACTCAAGTATATATGGTCAACAAGAAATGCACAGGAGATGAGATCAAAAGTAAATGAAAGTAAAATAGAACTTGATTAGGAACAGAAGCATCTCAATTTCTGGGCCTAGGTTTAAGGATTGATATGGTAGTAGATTAATTTATAGGGAAAATGTAAAATTAAGAGAAAATCTCACTTTATGGCATAAACATTCTCAATGAAGTTAGAGGCCTCAGATTACTCCATTGGAGTATTGAAAAAGCAATTGATAACATTTATTCAACTGCCAAATAGTTTAAAGACTTTTTATTTCTTTCTCTTTTCTTTGTTTCCTTCCTTCATCTTTTCCACCCTCCTTCCCTCCTTCATCCCTCCTTTCCTTCCTTCCTTTCCTTCTCCATTCTTTGATTTCTCCCTTCACTATTTCCTTGCTTCTTATTTTCTTCTATTTTTTTCTGCTTTCTTTCGTCTCCCCTAATTCTGTCATTCTCTCTTTTCTTCTTTTTTTCCCCCTTTCCTTTCTTATTTTTACTTCTTTCTCTTTGTCTCCCATTTTGCATTGAGCATATTTATGTATCAGGTATTGTGATAAATGTGTTATGATGATTTTGTATGCACTTATAATTTAAAAGAATTCACAAAACAGTTGGCAATGACCT